>PNEQ01038662.1:0-12134 GCA_003012365.1 Medauroidea extradentata | reverse complement strand
ATCACTAAATACAACTCAACTGAGCTCAACACTTACCTACGAGTTCATATTCCTCAAAATTAAATACTTCTGACGATCAATATGTCCTACGAACTTGTAAACAAACACGAGCACGAGCATTTATATTTCCGCTGCTTACGTCTGTTGAAAACATCTCGCAGACATACTTTTTAGCTTTAAATAAAGACGAAAGATTATATTTTTAAAAATGTGAACATATACCGCAAAATAATATAAGCACAATATTTTATGGACAAAAATAAGTAATACTTCCATATACCGCAATGTTAATTTGTCCCCACATGCGACTCCAGCGCGCCTAGCGGCAGAAAATTTCCCTGTGCCAAACCCTCCCATAAGAAAATACATTTTCTTTCTAACCTTTAGTAGAATTAACCTTAGTTAGACTGCAGTTTATTTTTAAATATTTAATTATCTTGGAGGAAACTGACAAAGTAATGTCACATTTACTATTTCTAAATATGTAAATGATATCCTACACACAAATAGCCGTATTTCTTGCAATATAAGCGATGTTTGCACTAAAGTCTCAAATTCCATATGGTTTTGTTTACTTTCCTGTACGCCCCGAGAGTTTGTACTGTTAACTGAAAAAAATAATGCAAACCGATTTTCAGCCTTTTTATAAAGCTATATTTTTATCCATGATTTATGAATTTTGTGATTGTCATAACTGCCGTTGTTTGCAACTTAATTTACTTCTAATGAGCTTTTTTAGTTAAAATCATTGTTACGTTCATTTGTTTTTAGCTTTGACCTTACATACGATATTAACGCAAATTGTTTCCAAACTGTTAAACGTTGACAAGTACAAAGCATATAATTTCAAAACAAATGGTCAATGTTAATTTTAATATTTTACTATGCATGAAGTAGGACATGAAAATCTAGCCATACATGTTTAGTCCCAGTGTACACATACTTCAAGAAAATGAATGGTAATGTAAACCATCTTAAATCATAGTTTTGTTCTATCTGTCTGTTATAAGAGAAATGTGAAAAAAATCATATCATGGTTAGGATTTGTAGTTTCCCATTATGTGAAAGAGGGTACCAAAGTTTATAGAAATAAACTTATGTCAATCTACCGTACTTGAAAACGCCACTGCATATTAATACAAGGGCGTTTCTATACGCAGATTTTGCTTCCAGGAAGCCAACTGCCTTATACAGCATTCAACACACGAGAAACACTGTACACACGTGCTGGTTACATTCTTACCAACCGCTACATACGCAGTTTCAGCACTTAGACAGTGTTTTAAAACAAGATGCGCTATCTAATGTATCTGTTCTTGTACACCACTTGGCTATAAAACCAATTTTTTTTTCCTTCAGAATTATATGTTTAGCTCGTAATTTAAATTATTTGACGTAAATTTGCTAGCTCGTTACTCAGTTGGTTTAAATATTCACGCAAACATGAAACAAATTTATTGAACTTAAATTTTGACTTCGCTGTCTATTATTATTAACAATGTGGTTTTAATTTTCTATGAACATCTGATACAATTATCTGGGCAATAATACTAAAAATTCGAATGGCTCAGGAAGAATTTAACGGTACTGTATATGGGAAAACTCTACTAAAGTTGTGTTACTGTAAAGGTAGAAACTTCTTAATATCACTACTTTCCGAAATTATTTTATCCCCTAAAAACTATAACAAAATATTGTTTACGGAACGTCCGTAGTAGATTGCTTTGCCGTGTTTTATTTGCTGTATGTGTAGTACAGTTTGATTGTGTAGAGCAAGGAATCATAATAGGTAGGTATCTAAGCTAATAAATTCCTAAATATGCAGGAATTAAAAAAATCAGTGTAGCATAGATGCCTTCTTTAACCAGCACTTAGAGATAGGCCTAACTGCTTGCGTGTGCTTGAAATGTGCCACTTGGTACGTGTATTGAGGATCAGGCCTTGCACAACCAATTACTTAGCTCTGACGGTGCTACCAAGTCAATAAAACTAATTTCATAAAATGCTTGTATGCCGAAGTGGAAAATCACTCAATCTTCGCCACTTGAGGCTTAAAAAATTATGAATTACCAAAGAGTGAAAAAAGCGGGAACCGCAGGTAGAAGAAATCGATATTTCAGTTCGATACACACAAACTGAGCTTGTCGACGCGAGTTGGAAATAAAAATCAACATCACACGTGATACATCAAATTCGCTTATTTTTCTGGACTAATGAAAAATAATAAAGTGACGATACCTAAACAAGAAAACAGGCAAAACCAATTATGTGGACCGAAGTGAGTTAAGGTTATATAACACTCGTTGCCAAGCAGTTCTGTCAAAATATTATTAACTTATTTTGTACATTCCCTGCGCGGATGTATAAGCATGAATCTTCAACTGTCTGCACTTAGCGAGGCTAAGTTGTGGCGATAAGAACAATAACATGATTTGAACAAGAAGTAATTGTATTAACATGTGTAAGAGGATATTACAGTCATTTATAACTCGACACACACTTCGTCACGTTTCGATTTACATAAACATACATAATCAAAGTTGCATCTTCTAAGATGCGTTGTTGCAATTCCCCAAATGGCGTATCGTGTTTCACCTTGGGATATCAATCCCCAAAAACAGTTTCTTGCATCGTCATTGAATGTGTTACAGCGACAATCTAAATGACATATCTTGTCTCGCCTTTTAATGAAATCGCTTAAATAGCTCTGATACTTAGAGTAAATATAGGGTAGAGGGAGTATCCTCTATACAGCTGCGTACGAAATTGTGTGTTCAACATGTGTCACGTGACTTTAATGAAATATGCGCGGGAAATTTGAAATATCATTGAGAGCCAAGATAATATTGCTTAGTAATCACAACTATGTTGGGTTATTTTGGCACATTATGAATTTATGAACTAAGGAGGACATACTACCATATTATCGCATAGTATAATTGCGTAGAAATTTCAAAACGACAAATGTAAACAATGTTTGCCACGTTACTGTTTTCCTTAACACAGCTGTTTTTAGTAAAAAGTTACATATTTACTATACGGTTTTCAACCGAGATCTTGGTGACACCACATGACTAAATATAAATTCTGGAAGGTACGCCACGAGTTTCAAACAACACGACTGCATTTTTACAACGATAAACATAAATGAACGACACCAAACTCTCGAGACATGTTGGACACACATTTGTGACGTCATGTTACCTCTACTATACATTACCTATATGCTCTGATATCTCTCGATCTCCTCCGGTGCAAAACTTCTTCAACTCTTTTCTTTTCTGCAAGAAGTACATAGTTCGCTAGACACTTCAGTCTACTGTCGTGCGGCACAGGAATGTATCACGTGCAACGGTTTTCATGCTGTGCATAACTCTGTACCTGCGACAGCAGAGCGTGTTCTCGTCTGAGAAGACACACTGAGGGTGGAAACCAAGGTGACATTGACCTGAGGAGAGTATCTCTGAGTGTAGACAAGAAAAAGAGACCGAATACGCTTCGCTTTTAGTCGTTTTTCTCGCAAAAAAATAGTTACTAAAGGGATTTAGTACAAGTATATATTCACAAAGGATGTACCTAGGTTACTATATTTTAATTATTTGTTCAATAGAGGTGTTAGTGTTATATATAAATGACGTTATATTACATTCCAGTATGAAAACATCGACTATAGTAACAGAAAAACGGCCTTTGTCTTTGCTACAAAAATAGTTAAAATAAACAAATAATCATGAAGTGGTGCTAAAATATTAACTATGGACACTCGTTAAGAACAAACCAAGATGTCTGCGCTGGTCTTTCAATCATACAACCCAAAAACAAAATGTTATGTAGACTCACCACTTAATGTCCCATGGGTAAAAGACTACAACAAAAACCTTGCACGCCAGATTTTGGCACGATGTGAATAGGGGCGACGTGCTTCTCGTCGAACGTTGTACTCTAACTCTTATCGCTACGCTGTTCCCACGAGGCAATCGCGAAAATTTAAAACCGGTGCACAATACTCTGAATGGCGTGTGCTGCTATCGTCGAGTTTGTCCAGCATGCATCCTTCTTTGTCATTCTGCTGTTGACAGCACGGATTTATCTAGTATAATACTTGGCTTTGTCTGACACCTTAACGTATTATAACATATTCAGTAATTACTTTGACTAGTGTATGTTGACTAAAGTAATGTTAAACGCACAAATAGGGACAGCGGTTCGCACAATGGCTAGAGCACTCGCCTACCACCAAGGTGATCTGGGTACTATTCTCGGCGGTTTCGGTCTCCAGAGTCCAGATCTTCGCATATGAGAATCTTGCCGGATGATGACACTAGTTGGCTGTTTTTCTCGGGGATCTCCCGTTTCCCCCGCCCTTTTATTCCGGCGCTGCACCAAGCTCACATCATGACACCCCTCACCTATCAAAATATGTAGATGCTAAGTACTCACGAAAATCATTTCATTTCACTTAAACACACAATTTATAATGTGTGTGAAGAGACAAACTGAATATTCCGTGAAGAAGCGACTAACATTAAGATATTAATACTGACAAATGCCATTGCCGGCTAATGTTGCCGTATTGCAGAAAAACCCACAGTAAAAAACAATTGCTTAATGGGTTTACTTCTTTTTTTTAATTGAGGGTTTATCTACAATATGGCAACATTCGCCCGCAATAACGTATGTCCAAAAAAAACTATTCTGTTAATTTACAGCAAGCGAAATCATTGAAAGAAAATAACATTTGTTGATAAATATGGACTGTGGCGCCACAAAGCCGCTCTTGTCTGTTACAGAAACTTTGACGTAATGTCAGTAGAGATTGCCGCAGAAACACAGTGTGCATATGATAGGGAAACACTATAGTGTATCAGGTATAGCTCAACCATCACGTTATATATGATATCGGTGCAAACGTTGACCCTTAATCGCTGTTGATTACCACGGGCATATGAGACGGTGTGTGAGAACGTTCTACCCACGTATGAGTACCTCGACCATTCTGCTCGTTCAACGGAAACATGGTTGGTGAAGAATGTGTTTAAAGTTATTCCAAAACAATGCAGGAATCTCAATGCGTCGTGGATAATCTGAATGGAATACAGCATGTACTCATCATGTACGTAACTGGTACAGTAATATCTGGGGGCAAGGGGCAAACTGTATTGCTTCTATCTCCAATGTGCTCCATGTGAATATCCTGAAAAGTAGTCAGTAGTGCGTACCTGCGTAAAGTCCTTAACATCGTCCATTACACACGCTGGTGCAGCGAGTTATAAGTCAACGTACATATTCGAAAACTTTTAATTTGTTCGCAATATATCACTGTATGGATAGAACACACTTCTCAAAGAAAACATTTTAAATACTTTTAAACCATAACCCGCATTGAAAATACTATTTTGAGCTCCTCAGTATGGTAAACCGCCATTTCGCGCGTCTGTATTTCAGAATCTGCTACTCAGAGCGGCAATTACCTAATCAAGGGTTCTACACTGTACGTACTGTAATTAAATTCGTGATAAATTGAGTAATTATTAAACTAACCCTCGAAAAATAATACTATTCGTTACTACATACAAATCATCATTGTTTTCATATTTCTTGTGTAGCTGGTAGTGAATTTCCATTAAAAAGTTCCATACATTTTCTTTTTTAAATAAATCCGTCCAGACTTACAGTTAAATGTAATATTTTTTGTATTATACATTTTATGTAAACGTTTTATAATATGTACTTTACGTTTATATTGACTGCCTAATATGTCTTACCACACATAAGCAGAAAGCGTTTGGCATTTTTTTATTTATTTCACCTTGTAAGTGCAGTACATACAATGTTACAACAGTTTGTCACGTGATCAAATGAATAATGTACGCATTACATACATTAGTACAGCAATCATACATACATCAGCAAAGTTTTATTGTTTATACACATAGTGTTTACAAACATTTATACAATGTAAAAAATTCGAATTAATATGTTTTATATACATGCTTTTTGGACACTACACACACACCTACACACACATGTATATATATATATATATAAAATTGCAAATGACTTAAAAACAAGTTTAAGTATGTGTACAAGAAACGTATCCTTAATTCAACCGCACATGGTGTATGTGATTTAACCATGGTGAAACAGAATATAATATTAATAAGCTTACATGCCACACATTATACACATTATTATAGGACGCCAGTCTATGAACAGTGCGTTGACACACAGACAAAAAAAATACACACTATATACCAGGAAATAAACATTAGAGTTACTCAGACAATCTGCAATTGTGGTAACGCTGATCTTTGACTGATAACAGAGAAAATAAATAAAGTTGGTAGGTCTGACCAAAATAATTATATGTACGAAGAGACAAGAAATATGATCATATATATGCAGTAAATTATACATTTTATAGCCGACATGAAAAATCAGTGAATTTCTCATACAAATGTCTGAAATTTTGAAACTTTCAATAGTTCAAAATGAACAAAAATTATATTACCATTAGCAGTCGGTCTTTGAGCAAGAGAATAAGATCCATATTCAATACAAGGGGAAAGGAAACAGCTTTCTGCATTAGGTTAAATTGAAAATACTAGTGATTTGAATCTAATAAGCAATAAAAACATAACATTACCACAATCTTCGGTGAGCTTCATACTTCAATCAATCCTGAAACAAATTTGGCCTACCTATTTGTCTTTCCTGAAACAACTATCCTGCATATTCTCCAGCATGACAAACTCATATAAACATAATTAACAGATCAAAATCCATCAATTTCTAAAAAAAAAAAAAACAGCAATTCAAACATACAATGTCTTCACATCACATAATTTAAACACGTGTTCTCATAAAAGTTCTTAATAAGTATTTTAAAGGTCACAAAAGCAATCACAAGATGAATTGTATTGTATAGGGAACTTATAGAAAGAGATTATGAATTGCTATTTGATATTTTTATTACGTAGATGAATTTTTGATGTTAGTAAATTACATTAAGTATTAACATTTGAAATATATTCAATGAATCATAATGCTAAAGAAAAAATAAATAAACAGACGAAAACTAGTTAACTTATGTAGAAGATTAATATAACCAAATACAACATATACAGCGTAAGACAAATATGCTTTAAAATAAAAAACTAAACAGATTAATGTCAACAAACAAAACAAAATTCTGGACATCCTTATAATTAGGTATCAAGTTTTCTATTTTTCAAAGCTCGTTATTTAACGCAGTTGAATAATTCTTCTTTAAAGATCAACTTATTGCTGTTAAAAGAATTTTAGTGTAACACGAATATCTTTTTAAGTATCATTAAAGTTTTTTGGGATAGCGTATGATCTACATGTGTAAATTATGTTATGATACATTCTTTGAAGACAGTGTTAAAATAATATATTCTTAGTAAATATTGGTGGTAACTATTTTACCCCCAAACGAATAAAGAATTATGTTATATGTTAAACATATGTATCTGTGCGTCTGTTCAACTGTATGCCCGCATGTGGCTTCAAAGCTCGCTAAACGGATGAACTGAATTTGATTTAGTTATTTGTATGAAATGTGACTTGGTCAAGAGTGATCTTAGCTATGATTCAAGAAAATGTTTCAGCCGTTTGAAGATCATCAGCTGGTTTGTAGTTGTAGAAAAGATGTGAGCAAATTCTACTGGTCTGGTCGATTCGAAATTTAGCATCCTGTGAGTCCGAAGTCTGTTAAATTTTTAATTTAAGTCTTAAATTGTGTTACTAGACAATTGTACACAAGTCTGGAACATTCCTTCAACAAGAAGCAATATTTACATAGTCAACGTTACAAAATTTTCAATTCGTAGTATGAGAAATCGTGTTATGTGTTGCCAAATATTTTCTGGAAAGGACAGGATATAGCTTACTTAAGTAACTTAAAAACAAAACTGTTACAACATTTTACATTTTAACCTAGTTTATATTTACTTGCTTAGGTACCAATTGCAGTAGCATCAGAACGTAGGTAGCAACTGCTCCAAACATGGACGACAAGAAGGCATAGTTGAGTGTTATGTAACCAGTAGCAATGAAGATCACCTCTCTACTGCGGACTTGACTTATCAACATCTTCAGTTGTTCCTTATCTTCTACACTCAGGTCTCTTGTCAACAGTAACTCATTGGCAATACGCACTGTGTCTAGAGACTCCGCTCTTGTATCGGCACAAAAATTAATATCTAGCAAGATAATCGTAATATTTAGAACTCCCCACCAAACAATAAGTATTGATTGCCCGTATTGTTTGTACACGTAATTAGCTGTCTCTTCAGTTTTGAGAGTAAAAAAAATACCATAACATACACACGTAGTGATGTGAAAAAATATAGAGAACATTTCTAACAATTTTACCGCCCCATACATGACATTTACAGTTGACATCAAATCTGTTAGCTTATGATGAACAAATGCCAGGTCACCTAATTTAATAACACTACCACATAATGAAGACTGAAGTTTCTCCGAAGAGACCTGTTCAGTATTTTCAGGATTTGGTTCCATCTTGATGTAACTGATAGCTTCGTGGTTCATAGCGTTCAGTTCGTTGTTCATTGTTCTCGTTCTGCCTGTGTCTATAAACATTCCTTTTAGTGCAGTATTCTGAGTTTTAAAAAATATATTTATTACTTTGATGATAGTTAAACGTTGCAAAATAAATGCCATTTTAACGACCAACATTATTACCTTTGCTGTAATGTGGATGCAACTGTCATTCCTCTGTATCAAAACGCATATCCGAGTCAGTGTATATGAGATAAATACAATAAGCATAATGAAGAATTTGAAGAACATTATTTTTACGTATTTTATGTTATAAGTTACTCCCGAATTTCGAAAAACTCTATCAACCAAGTCAAACGTTGCAACAATTGTTTTGATATGACTGTAGTTACACATAAGATTAGTAATGATAGGAAAAACAGCTGTTGAAAAACCCAAAATGTTATTTAAATAAGTAATTTTAACAGTCGCCTGCATTGGCGAATTCAAAGTATTTCTCGGTTTTTGTACAGTTTCATTTGTAACACTATAGATAATAGTTATCGAGAGAAAAACACTGTAAATTGCTGATAGAACTGAATACTTAACATTGTCGCTCTTGTTTCCTTTATAAGTTATCAACTTAAAAGGGGCGAGACCTGAGTATTTGGAAATAAAGAATACCCATTTCATTATTTGCTTGATACACGTACTTTCTTTGTTCTCTTGAGACTCATTCGATTCCATGTTTCTGCAACGAAAGACGAACGGAGAGAATAATAGAACATTTATTACTAATATTTAGCTAACTATAACTAAATATGTATAAATTATTGTATGCAAGGTTGTGATAGTGAACATTGTAAGGGGTCGCGGTTGGTTCAAAGACAAAAGCACTCGCCGCTCTCAAAGGCTACTCGGGTTAAATACCCGGTGAGGTCGGTCCCTAGATTATAGCATGTCGGAACTGTGCCGTACGATGACGCTGTTCGGCGGGTGTTCTTTGGGGTCTCCCGTTACCCCCCGTCACTTCATTCCAGCGCTGCTCCATACTCACCTCTTGTCACCCCTTACCAGCGCTAAATACCTAGATGTTGATTATTGTTCAAGATATATATATACTTCACCTCAAATTTTCAGTAACAACATATGAATTATAAATACAGCTGGAAACCATTCATTCATAGATAAGTTTCTTTTACAATTAGACAAGAATTGCCGCATTTTAAAAATGACAAATGAAACTTTCGTTTGAATACGGTGAAAGTTGCACCGTGTGTATGTAGACTGTAAATAAATATTAATAGTTACAAACAATTTAAATAAATTACTACCAAAAATAAATTGCAAAAAAAAATATCGAATTCTAATCTCCCGGTAAGATCTTAATAACACGAACAAACTTTTCCATTAAAAGTAAACATAGTCTTGCGAAAATATATAACTATAAGTAATTTAATATGTTTTAGGAATGCGTAGAAATGCTGGAAGAATGTACAAAGTGATTAGTGATTATAAATCCGTCCTTAGTTTTTTGATTACCTTCTCTCTCGTCCTCTCATTCTCTCCCTCTCTGTATCTATCTCTATCTCTCGGAGCAGACTTAACACCAGTATAGGAAATGTACGTATTTAAAACCTTATGTGGATGTACGTACAGTTTCCAACAGGCTCTCGAATACGGTTGTTCAAAATGTGTGCCTGTGTTGTCCTTTCTCTTGTCCAGCAATATTGAACTTATTACTTAGGCGCGAGGTGAATAGGAAAGATTGGGCAGATAAGACGCTCTGAGAAATGCTAGGCCTTTGAAAGAGTCCCTCAATGATGTGTGACACTTGTAGATATAAAATAATAATGAACCAATAGCAATTAGCTGAGAAGGAACTCGTACTTTCAAGGAATCGATTGATCAAATGTCGAGTAATGTATGGGCCGTGATAATTACATTTTTATGGCTTGTTAGAGGCTATAACACAATTGCGTGGCAACCTTTTTAATTTCAAAAGATATGCAATTGAATCCTGATAACTTGCTTTCAGACATAATTACTTTTTCTCTTATACGTAAATGGCATTATGAACAAAACCACAAAAATATATGTTTTATATATATATATATATATATATATATATATATATATATATATATATATATTGGTGTACACATTGCATATATTTATTTTGCCATTAACTAATGTAATTAAACATGATATAAAATTAATGATTTTTTTTGTGTGTAAAAATTTCAGTGCTTTATATTTATTAGAGTGAGAAATATTATGTAAAGAAACCTCTAACTGACCTTATTTCTAAAATTGATAGTTTAAATTTTCCACAAAGTTTATTTAGTACTAAACGAAAAGATTTTACTTTGTAGTGTAATACATAAATACATATCAATACTACGGAAAATAAAACTTTTCATCCATAAATATTTTACTGTTGCTGAAATCGTTGGGAAGATGTTTAACTGCAAAGGTTATAAATAATGCTCTTTTTTATACATCTGTCATAATAATAATAATAATAAAATAATAATAAAATTGTTTTATTTTATTTAGAATTTAAGTAATGCCCTTTAACGGATATCACTGTCAAATATTTGCATTAAGAAGAATGGAAAACACTATAAAAATAAATAAGAGACAATAAAGTGTTATTTTAGACCTTCAGAATAGAGAAGTGACTTTGACACTAGTAGGGTCTATTTGTACTGCGAGAACTGCAACATTTAAAATTCAAAATGGAACCAAAAATTGATCATCCAAAAGTGTGGAAGTCTCACAATTTTTACGTGATTTCAAATCCAACCACTGTCAATAAATTTGCAAAAATTTACAAAAACGTTATTGAAATACTAAATCTATGAAACAAATAGAAAAATGTGACCAACAGCTGCCGTGAAACATTTTATCATAAAAAGTAACCGTAGATTTTTATCGCTAAAAGCAATGACGTCACATCTATACGTCATTTCCTGCCTCGACCACACCAATGATACCGCAACTCATTTTCCTTGTAGTTGCATATATAACATAAAGAATGCGCCTCGATGCAGTTTTTGCCAGCGGTACATGTAGACTTGTTACGCAACGGGAAGCAGGTATTCTCGTACTAAAATGTTTTCCTTGTTAAATAGAGTAAAAAATGAGCGATAGAGACAACAGCAACAAATCTCCAGAAACCAACACGAGATATAAAAGAAAACAATATCTATATATATAAAAATGAGAGGTGACTGATTGACTGACTGACTGACTGACGTATCAAACTGCAGCCCAAACCACTGGACCTAGAATCGTGAAATTTTTTGTGGGGGTTCCCTTCAGGTCGTAGGCGAGCACTAAGGAGGGATTTTTCGAAATTCGACCTCTAAGGGGGTGAAAAGGGGTGAAATGTGTTTCCGAAGAAACGTCGATAGAGCTCGAACCCGACGGCCTGTCATCGTGATTTTTACTTTAATAGGACACTCGTAAAAATGCATATTAGCCAATTTAAGGATTTTTCGTAGTTCAACTTTTAAGGGGCTGAAAAGACGTTAAATGTGTTTCCAATCAACTATCGATATCTATCGAACCCTTCGGGATAGAGAGTTGATATTCACTTCAAA
>PNEQ01038659.1:0-64557 GCA_003012365.1 Medauroidea extradentata | reverse complement strand
GCCCTGCACTACCCTGCCCTGCTTCGACTGCGCCTCAGTATACGCTCACACTGTGTCGCACAGGTTTTCATGTGCTGTGCTGCGCTGCCCTGCACTACCCTGCACTGCTTCGCCTGCGTCTCAGTATACGCTCACACAGTGTCGCACAGGTTTGCATATGCTGTGCTGCGCTGCCTTGCACTACCCTGCCCTGCTTCGCCTGCGTCTCAGTATACGCTCACACAGTGTCGCACAGGTTTGCATATGCTGTGCTGCGCTGCCCTGCATTACCCTGTCCTGCTTCGGCTGCGTCTCAGTATACGCTCACAGTGTGTCGCACAGGTTTTCATGTGCTGTGCTGCGCTGCCCTGCACTACCCTGCCCTGCTTCGACTGCGCCTCAGTATACGCTCACACTGTGTCGCACAGGTTTTCATGTGCTGTGTTGCGCTGCCCTGGGGGTCTATTCTCGAAATCGTTGGGGTTCTTAGTCTATTCGAGAAGTGTCGAGTGGTTGAACTCTGCATGTACGAGATGTGGTATGCTGAGTCATGTGCTCTATTGTTGTTCACAGTCGAGCCGCACGCCTTACTACTCGGTATGGACAGTTAGTATGCTTGAACAACTCTTTCGCACTCTTAAGTGCCTTTCATATGCGAGTTTCTACTCGACTGGTAGTGGACGGTCGGATTGATATTTCGCGTTCGAGAAGTTGAAAAAACATACGGTTGAGAACACCTTATTCAGATGTGAATTGTTGGAATTTCTGAAAAAAATATTTTTAAAATTAATATATTTAGTAGCTTTGTTTTCATAACTGACTCTGTGACCAATGAAAATAGTTAATTTTTATTACAGCTGTTCACATATGTGTTTAAAGTGTATTGAGATATTTGGGAAGTATTAGCGGATGTATTTGCGAGATTTTATCAATGTACAAACATTGTTGTAAACCCATCCTTACATTACGAAAAATAAAAACACGTACACAATCTACCAAGTCTTTTTTCTTTGTGTTATGTAATCAATAAGAACAATTTCTTGCATTTATCAAAAAATACATTTTATATCTCTTTAAACTAATACACAAAGCGCAAGATGGAAACAATTATTTTGAAGGTAGTTAGTTTTTTACATAAGGAAGAATTTTCTACATAATAGGATATTGAAAGAGTCACACTTGTGAACTTTAACATTAAACACCAAATATAAACCAAATTAGCTGTACATATTTAACGAACATCTTATATTAGCCCTGTGTAACTAACGAGAGTAAGCACTCGACTTATATCGTTGCCGAAAATAATTAAGAAATGCACAGTTCAATTTGTTTCGCAAATTAAAACAATGTATATATATATATATATATATATATATATATATATATATATATATAAATTAAAAAACTGTCTTCAGGAGGGTTTCGCCAATACATAAATCATAAAAAATTTCCATGCAAGCAGCTTTCCAAAGCGTTACAACTAGCCACAATGAACGCATCATTAATGTCGCATTACCGTTCCTCATTTGTAGATTTTTTTTAATTCCGTGGCTCTTATCATTGTAATCAATCTTGTTTTATGCATTATGATTATATCTGTTGGCATTACGAGCGAGTCTTTTCAATGGCCGCCACTTCTCACTCAGTACACTTATTCCGTATACGAGCTCTTGAAAGTGGAGCATTCCGTTTTCTGCCGTATTCGGTCTCACCATTCGACTCGAGTGACGGGCAAACACAAACACGGCAGTCGTCGAAATCTAAACACTTCACTTCAACAGTTAAAGGTGTAGTTATGTGTGCTATTCGCAGCTTTTTGAAAAAAAAAAAAAAAAAAACACTCATAACAGAGCATAATTTTGCTCTAGAAACCGAATAACAGCATAACGGTGATTAAATGAATACGGCTTCATAACATAAAGTAACTAAATGAAAAAGAAGGAAAAAACTTTATTCCGTGAATATCAAAACATTTGCTGTTATCGTCGGGAAGGAAGGATTGGCTCAGGGGTAAAATGTGTGCGATGTACCGCACACGTAGGACATGTTTTGGTTTCAAGTCTTTGTTTGGCAATTTTTTTTTAATTACTAGTCTTGTTCGTTTAGTTGAATTTAATCCTTTAAAACAATTTAGCTCCGTTTTAAATGGTTTTGGCTACATCATTACTGTCAATAAACGATCGAATTGTAAAAAACTGCAGTTAAACGCCAGCTGAATTTAATTTGCTGTTGGCTGCAGTTCATTGAATTTTAAGTTAAGTGACAACTTTTAATTTCTCCTCATACAATTATCAGGGGAATTATATCAGAAATGTATTTTGAGTCTTTTAAAATTGGCTTTGTTAGTAACAGATACGATAACTACGAAGAAATACGAACGGAAACAACATTTTGCGGTTATAAAATATTTTTCTATATGTAGGTACAGTAATATGAGGTATTTACAGTGCGGGATATATGGTTGAAAATATGTCAGCTATAAATCAAGTTACTAAAGAAATAAGAGTCTTTATTTTTAAATAGAAAACTAAAATGCCAAATCGCTCTACATTGTAATAAGATGTTGAGTTTATTGAAGTCTTCTGTTGTGAATAAAATCGCAGTATGTTAGGCTTAGCTCTTTGCGCAAATGTGGTGTAAAGAGATACAATATTGAAGCGTTAAGGGGGAAGTTAACCAAGCATTTTAATTGTTTTATTAATGCTTGTATTCTTAACAGATGTGGTATATTTTGCGAAAAAATATTGTGACTGTTCTTACTGTAATGAAAATTTTCTAGCTTTTGCATGTTTTGCACAATAGCATTTCAAAGTCCAAATTTGCACAAGACAGTTTTTTACTAGAAAGGAAAACCATCTGACTTAACGAAATGAAATAATTCATACTGAAGAACTGTGTCATCGTCTATGCCAGGATATGTTTAAAAACAGCATTTAACTTTCTTTTGTGTTTTTATAAAATACTGAACTTAAATAAAAAAATTGCCAATTTTCTAAAAACTAAAATAAAAATACAAAAATATTCTATGCTGTTTTTATACATATTTTGGCGTAGACCAAGACACTGTTATTCAGTGTGAATGGTTTCACTTCAGTAAGCCAATTCTTTTTCATATTAGAATGAAACCTATATATCAAAACTTAGACTTTACACAAAAGCCTATGAAAGCTAAAACATTTTCATTATAGTAAAAACAGCCTAATTGTGTGTCTACAAAATAACCATGTATCGATTAAAAATAAAAAATAATTAAAACAATTAAATTTTTCGGTAACTCGTCCCTACAGACGCTGTTTTTCACCTACTACATATCGTACTGTGTCATACGTAGCTTTTATTCTACATGTCTTCTTTCATGTGTGAAGCTCCTCCGACATGGGAGAAGTTTGCGGACAACCAACTCGGCACTGAATTATATCACATTCAGGCATTGTTACTCACTTAAACACAAATAATTAAAAGAAGTTCAAAGCACAATAGTATTCGTTAAGTTATTCCACAGCACGCTACTATAATATCTTATAAGTAATGCACCAGTGCTCTCAGTGATCGCTCATCTGTTAGAATTGTGTAAGGGTATATTTGAAAGACTTAAAAGTATTCATTCAGAATAATGGTTCTCGAATATTATGCACTTTTATGAATAAAATTTCAGGAATAAAATTCAAGTATAAAATTAATCATACTCATAAATAAATAAACATTCAAATTTAAAAGTACAAAACATACAATGAATTAATGACTTCGGATTTTCGAGATAGTCGACATATAATGAAAATGTTTTTAAACTTAGAATAGTTAGGCCTATACACATTTTGGTACAATGCGTATACTGAACAAGCAGTGTGTTATTTGTAATAATGCATATCCTTTACTCTAAGTTCAACAAATTAATAAGTTGTAAGAATTAATAAAACTTACTTTCCGAAACATATAAGACTAGTGTTACAAAATATTCTGAAACTCAGATGCGTCGACTAGTATATTAATTAGTGGGATTAACTAGGTTAATTAATATTTATCTTTTGAAGATGTACAAAAATTTTTAAATACATGTTGTCAGTATATGAACATATTTATAAGTGCGATTTTTGAACCAACTTGGTTCAATGACTTACGTGCACACCTTTAGTTCTGCTTCGTGGTCAGTGATTAGTTGTTATAACTCTCAGCGTTCTGGCGTTACACCAGTTAATCACAGAAGTGTGGTGCAGCAGTAACCTTACTCTGAATGGCACATTCAACTCTACACAAAGACACGCAGCGAATAAACACGAAGCAAATCTACAGATATGCACGTAGAACATTGAAAGAGAGTAGCACAAAAATCGTTCGCGAAATCTATCGGCCCCTATTTATAAATAATTATTTGAACTACGTACTTGGTAAGCTATTATATCCTTACTTTAAACATTCCAAGACACTTTTTCTGAAAAAAAAAATTTGTTGAGATTAAATGAAGCCGTGTATTTACATAATAATTAATTTACTCCTGGAAAGTGTGGCAAATGTTAGCTAAAATATTTATCCACAACGTTACAACGCACACTGTTTTAAAATGTAAAATAATTTTCAAACTGCTTTCGAAAAATATTTGAATTTAAAATTATAAGCAGTTATAATATTATTTTCGTCAGGCTAACCTTAACCTACAATTTTATAGAGTTAAATTTACGTATGCACATAATATTATGCTTTGAAACTGAGTATTTTCCAAAATGTAATTAAAGATATTAAAATATGTTGTAAATATTTATTGTAAAATTTAATTACAATCAACCTAGCTCTGGAATACTGCGAAAATTTTGCAGCATTTTATTTATATTAGATAAACATTAGGGGGCCTACCTATAAATCTTACCTAAATAAAATTCCAAACTATGTCTTTATAACATTTTATAAATGTTAATGACTAGCTTAAACATAAAGCAGACTCACAACTGCTTGATAAATTAGTTTTAGTTACATTGCTTGAAATGAATTTTCGATTTAATTTTATACCTTTAAACACAAAACTCTCTGAAAAGCAAAACAGCAATACACAATATGATTTTGTGCACACAGTCGTTACTCGGTTTGAACCACTCGACTTCCATTTCGAACGCTCTAAGTCAACTCGAATGGATCCAGCATACCAACATTGTGTTCCGCTCGGCTGAACACCGCTCTACTAATTAAAACATGGCAGGCAGCATTAGAACAGTATCACTCGCGCCAAAGAACTCTCTTGTTATTTGTGTACCCATACATTTTATACAAGCGCATTCCCCTTCGATTCATCCACCCCTTCCTATTCTCCATCCCAAAACCACCCTCTTTCTCTCTAATAATTCTTTCATCCCCCTCTCCCCCTCCCCACAAATCACCATTTCCTACCTCCTCTACCAGCCACTACTATACTCAGCCTCCTCTATTTGTGCGGGGAACGTACTCAGTTATATATGTGCATATTTCGCAAGCAACTAAGTAAATTAAATGTATCAATGCACACCGCAAAGAATGGTGTTAACAATAACGTATTTTACTGAAGTGACCCACTTTGCTGAAGTATTGTGTTTTCGACAAACATTTTATGTCCAGAGACAAATTTCAAGTTTTTATTTTAACTTTTTTTCGGTATGAATATGCCTAAAATGAGTTTTATAGTATTATTTTGTAGCTATTAAAATTTTCCATAGATACACTTCATACATATTGTTAGACATACACAACACACATTATCAGTTTGCTAGATCAAGCAAGGTGGTGCAGCGGTGACACGGTGGACTAGCGTTTGGGAGAACCCGTGTTCGATACCCGGCTCCAGCAATTATTATTTATGTTTTACATGGTTTCCCGAAATCGCTGCAAGCGAACGCTGGGAAGGTTCCTTAATTGACAAAGGCCATGGCCGTCTCGTCTCCCAGCTTCTCTCATTGCACTAAGTTGTGTATCGCTGTCTTTAACGACCTCGCTGTCGATGATACGTAAAACCTACTTACCTTATCTTAGCTAGCTAAAAACTTAAAAGTCATCGCTTAAAGTCACGTTCAGGCGAATTACTGATGGTAAGCCCAAATGCCATGTATGCGTGTTGAAAGTAAAGCAATGGTGAAGTAGCGAGTGAGCATGAATTGCCGCAGGAGCAACACGTTCTCACATCTAAGCCCTTCAAAATTGTTGCGAATATATAATAGCCAATGATATAAAAATAAATTTAAAACATCACATTTTTACCGTTGTCTGTTATTCATTATTATTTAAAAATATTGCTGTTCTAATGTCCTTTAACAGTCCCACTTCAGGCAACCCTCCATACATATTTCCAACTGCCTACGAGAATATTTACCGAATGTCGTTCTGGTTCTAGTTTCAGGAGGAACAAACAGTTTTCTCTGTACATAAAATATTCAATGTCGAGACACGAAAAATTCTTCAATAACACGATTTTGCGTCTTGAAATTCAAATATTCCAGCCAGGGACACACCACCAGATCCCTTGCTTTATTTGAGAGATCTGCCACTACCCAATTATTCTTATAAAAAAAATATGTTCCGGTACTGCGAAATTACGACTGATCCAATGTATTTGTTTAGTTCTTAAAAGTATTCCACTGCATTTCGTAAATATATTAGTATGTTCGTAATTGAACTAACAAGCACGAAAATGCATATCATTGCTAAAAAATGGTGGCTTAAGACGAGTGGGTATTTCGTACTTATATTTTGCTGTACGAATTTTGAAACAAAAACTGTATTTTTAGTCCTACTGTATGTATATTTAAGTGAACCATTTATTTTTTAAGAATATCAGCTGAAAAATTGTAAAAGAAAATATGTTTTGTGAAGTACGGGCGAACGTATGTCAACTATTATTTTCAGTAAAGAATGTCGCTTAAGATTCCTATTCCTGATTATCTTTTTGGAAGAATGGCGTACAGAAGAATGATCGGCGTACTTTACTAGAACATTACCATAGTGGGAACGGGAAACTGGTTGCAAAAAACAATGTTTATTCATATAAAGATAGACAATTTAAAGTTACCATTTTACCAACATTCTAACTGAGTGTCCAAATGTAATAAAATCGGCTGCATAACATGCACCATAAGTATTTTTGTTTCAGAATAATTTACTATAATCTGGACATTTTGTTTATACAATCCTATACCAAGTCAAAAGACAAGTGTAATTTTTCTAATTACGGAATTTGATACTAATTCAATCGCAAAAATAAGTTTACTGTGTGTGTGGTATATTTAACAATCTTAGCCCAGCCCCATTTTATTCCTTATAAACGTCTATATGTCTCGGACAACTCAAGAAAATTGGAGAAAAATTGTCCATGGATGTTGTTAAGAAACTGTACCGTAATGCAGACCTAATGATTTAGGGATTCCTTGAATAAAACGAAATCAAGAAGACTAAACCATGGTTCGTATTCGTGTTCTGAATTCGAGTCAATTATCTTAGCTTGGTGCCACCTCAGTAAGTAGCTGCAATTAAATTATTAATCAATACGTACGAAAAGAGCAATATGCGGGTCTAAAAACTAATCGGTACGTTCTCGAAGTGAGAATGAACTCTTAGTACCGGTACTTTCAAAAGGAACTTAACCTGGCAAAACACGGGAACACAATTACTAGGAGGTGCTAATAGGCGTGTCTGGTGAGAGAAGTGGGACGGGGGGAGACATGCCCTCCCCAATAATTTTTTAGGGGGTATTATTTCTCTTAAAGAAAACTATGAAACATTATATAGTGAAAATATTTATATTCTTACCAGCGATTAATTCAAAGCTTATCTATGAAAACTGCTTAAATAGCCTTCATTTTGAACCCCAGAATCGCCATTTTCCCAGAAGAGGATCCCTCTCCATTAAAATTGGTGCTCGGCATATCCGCAATGGACATACTTAGCCCCTCCCCCAAAAGACGAACTGCCTCACACGCCAATGGAGGTGCAGAAGAGGTCGCTTCCCGTCCTTCACCCCCCCCCCCCCCAATTTCGGGGCGTGGTACTTAATCCAACGCAAAAGCATTAATCTAAAACTGTAAGTTTCTAGAAGCCAATTTGCGAAAATTAAACAATAGCAATCCTAGACAATAGTTTTAGTAAACGTTTTAAACAAAATTGTTTCCAGTGTTAGGAACTTCTGAGGCACAATCTCTGACGCCGAAACCTCGTGCATTTAACTGCGGCGCAAGAGATCATGCGTAACGAATTAGTAATTATGGATAAATATTTACTCATATAAAATTGGCAAATACCATTATCTAGGATTGTCATTGAGTATTTCATCCCTATTGACTTCGAAAAAAGCGTATAAATCAATTGATGTTTTCAGCGTGCATTTATCTACCACACTCCCTTGAGACGAAATCTCATCCAACACCGTTGTCAAACCTTCTTCCTGCTGAGATGGCACCTGGATTATAGCCGACCAAAATACTGTGATTCACTACATTTTTGCTGTCATTGTAGTACGGAAACACATGTGACTTGCGGAATGATGAGTTATGGAAGTTTCAGGAAAGGTTGTTGCACCAAACTACATTCATGGTGAACTTCACTTCATTACTATAAACTTTTGAACTGCAGAACAGCTAGACCAACTTCCCTACCTTTAATCAATTGCCCTAAAGATAAAAGATAAGCTCATTTTATTCATATATTTGTCTAGGAAATAGGAACATATACAATACAAAGTAACAATATTACTTCTTGAGCTAATTAGCTGTTGGTTGAGTATATTTAGATAATATTACTGTATAGGTTACAACTTGGACGGACAGTACAGTTTATACAAAAATTTTACACTTTTTATACAAATGAATAGATTGATACAATGAAGTTGAAACACATAGCCTAAAAAGGAATTTAGCACTAGTATTGCACAATAAAGATGAATTGGGAATTTGCAAATGGGACCAAGTCCATATTTTCAGCAAATTCAGGCTATACGAGATTCCGACTCTCCAAAGTATTCTCTTGGCTGTCAGCAACAAAAGGAACCAAGTACTATACAAGAAATACGTTAAACATGCTAGTAAATATATGTGGAACTTGCAAAAGGTGCCTAGTCCAGGACTTTGGACTTTTAGTTAAAGATACCGAGTCATGGACTTGGTATCTTTTGTTAATGACAAATTATATGGGCATTACAAGGACATTTAGAGCTTCTATTTCAAAGGGTTTTGTTGCTTTTCAAATAATGAATACTGCTATCATATCCCAGGACAGTTGAGACCTGTTGTAATGCCAACAAACAAAGCCTACAGAAATGAAACTGTAGGCCTACCAGTCAAAAAATCAAAACTTGAAGGCATTCTAATACGTTTGCGTTATGTTGCAACTCTTGACGAAGCGGTCACATTCTACGACAATATACTACATTGGCCTGCCATGACCAATCGACATGTCGATGAATGTGGCAATGGTGCATTATTATTTATGACTTACATTATTGTCATTGAAGAATATGTTTCCATGTTGTTTGATAGATTTTTCACTAGCGTGTACCAAGGTTCCAATAATATACACCATGGACATTACGTTTTCTCTGATAGTGTAACATGTAGCATTGCTTTATTGGTGTAAGGTATCAGGTGGTGTTGTGTTTGCCAAACATGTTTCCATGTAACATATTATTGTTCGTCACTGGAATATACACTATGCACTAATATCTACTTAAGACATTATGATTTATGTGCCATTATTATAATTAACGTTATTTCATTTGCAAAATATACGAAGTCAACTAAGTTTATAAATATACAAATAATAAATGACAAAGAATTTCTGTGTGAATTATGTTTCATATTATTCCACACACACACACTATGATTCAGATTATCCATTATTGATTTTCTGTTTCATTCCCAGATCCACAATGATAAATTTTTTGTTATTTCCCGACAATCAGCTCACTTGGACTTGAACCCTTTTGCATATTCCTGATTCAATCGTAAATATATACATTTACAAGGCCATAACACTTTCAGATACATAAATGCATTGTAGATGTATAAATATATTAATAGTGCGTACACTGGAAACATATCTTATATGGTAAGGATAGTGGAGTGGCTGCCAATATTATAAAATATCCACTATTTACACTAAAAGGTGGGATGCTTTTAATAATTGTTATTGGGTTAGACAGGGTATTGTATCGTTTGAGACCAGAGCAGGTGATTAAATTAATTCCATGGTTAGATCTAATGGGATTAAATGGAAACATTTTGCTATTCCTCGTGTGATTGGTGTGAATTTGGCCAATTACTAGATTTTGATCTAGTGTCAGTTAATGTATGGCACTTAAAACATTAAGTATATAAAGCCCTCCGACTGATAGAATTTTGGCTTCAGTTTACATGTTTATTGTGCTGTAAAGGTGGGGAAGATTGAAAACTCTTTTTAGGGCACTATTTTGGGCAGTCTGTATTTTTGTTAGAACGTTTTGATTGGCCGAAGCCCAGATGATATTAAGATAATGAAAGTTCCAGTGGACTAGGGATTTGTAAGCTAGCGATTTTACTGATTTGGTTACTCCAAGTTCATCTAATCGCCTGATAGCCCCAACGACTGGAAAACTTTTTTAAGGGAAAAGTTACAATGTCCCCCTCATGTAGGACGATTATCAATTATTTAACCAAGGTATTTGAAAGAGTTGGTTTCTAGGATAGGTGTTGATGAGATTTTAGGGCAAAACGTTGTTATAATTTTCTATTGGCATGTCTTAAATATTGTGTAAGATTTGTTTTAGTATAATTAGCTTACTGAGTCTCAAATATTCGTTTAGAAGTTCAAGATCTTGCTGCAGGCATTCTAACACATTGTCTATGTGGCCATTATGTTTATAGAATATAACCGCTTCATTTGCATATAGTTGAAGTTGGCGATTTAGTAATAGATAAGCTATATCATTAAGGCTTTTCGTCACGATAAGGGCAATCCAACAAACTAGATTAACATTGGTATATTTTCTTGGATGGTCGTTATACACTGCTTCCACTGCGAGTCCAAGAGCAAGCAAAGTGTGACACGATACATGCAAGGAGGTTACGTGCGAAGATTGTTGTGCCGATAACCGGCTCCTCTCTCAAACTGCTGCTACATGGAGGTGTAGTGCACACAGCATGGCCAACAAACGCAGAATTCCATTACATGTCTAGCCGTGTCCGAAACGAAGCTTTTACATATTTAGGGTTTGGTAATTTAGACTCAGTTTCGAACGTTATGAAACAGTACTCGTGCGGCAAAGTTGGAAGCTATAGACTTGTTGGTATTTCGATATAGTTTTTTTTACTATTGAATGTACTGTCTATTCGTTATTATATATAAACTAATTAGCTGTTTCTTTCACATCCTAAATTACGAATTCTACTATAATGTTTATTTTGTTTTAGAGTTGATTTATTTAAAAAATACGACGTTTATTTTAAGTTAAAAAATTTATTTGCTACATACAAAATAACACTCCGGGCTTTTAATTTACGTTACCTACTATTTTAATGGATATTTATATGTTTTTCAGCCTAAAAGCGGAGTGTAAAACGTAAGTAAATAGCAGCCAACGAATTTACCGAGGTATTTTGGAACTTTGCATGCTACTTCACCTCAGTAAATTTTACACCCTAAACCCCAAAATATTTAGTTCATTAACCTCGTCACGTAGTTTATTTAGTAACCTAAATAGTTTCGGACTTGGCCTCTGAATTGAACTAAGGTTAATTCTACTACAGGTTAGAAAGATCAATGTGATAAGTTTGCCACAGAGAAAGTTTCTGCCGCTTGAGCGCTGGTATCGGTAGTGCACCAAACCGACCAAGCACAGAGCATTCCTGAATTTAAAGTTGCATAAAGTTGATAATTTAAGCCGTGAAATCGGTTTGTTTTCACTTTAAAATTAAGTTAAAATACTTTTATAATTTCCAAGTTTATTTAAATTTAATTTTGCTATGGTTTCGTATTTATAAGATACATTAACGATTGAAGTGAAAATAGTTGCAGAAATGTTCCCTGTGCCAAGCTCTCCCACAAGAAAACGTATTTTCTCTCTAACCTGTAGTAGAACTAACCATAGTTGAACTGAACACTTCGTTTTCATGTACAATGTCGCAGAAAAAAAGTTGGCGATATTCGAAAGAAAGTACAAGTTTACGTGTATTTTTATGCACTGGCGCTAATTTCATAAATTATTATTCTTAAACGGTTTTTGTTAGTGAAATGGCAGTAGCGGAAAAAAATGTTGGGTATATTCGAAAGAAAATACAAATTTATGTGTATTTTTATGCACTGGTGCTAATTTCATAAATTATTATTCTTAAACGATTTTGTTAGTGACATGGCAGTAGTTACGTTTTACCTTTAATGAAATATGCTTAAGTTATAAGTCAGATCATTACTTTAAAGAGATCAGATAAATAGTAAGTACGTTAAAGATTTAACATTTGCAGACAGTTAGCAAGTTCGATTAATTGTTTCGCGTTAGAAATGAACAGGATAAGAAAATAAAGCTATACACACTAATTAATAGTATTTTATTTTGTTGTTATATTTACAATTTAAAAAGTGAAAGTACTTTTATTTTAATGAAACATAAGATTTGCTTAATTGTGCTTATTTTAATGTCTTTGTATATTTGTTTGGTAAAATCTCACGAATGGTAATTAGTATACAGATGTACCGTGAAATATACATGCAAAATAATTTTTGTAGGAGTTGCTACTATTTGAACTACGTACAACATTCTTTACACCGAAGGTGCTCTGATTTGTATAACTCCGAAACGTATTTTCACTGTCTAGGATATATACGTTTTATGATGTTTATCATTCAACAATCTGCGAACGAATGGTTTCAAGAATTGTCTGAATATGTCATTGGTAAAAATGAGTTGTGTTTTGAAGTAAAAGTTCTCTCCGTTCCTCTATTTTACTGTAAACTGATCCGAATGCATATTGCCACTGGTTTAGCACACATAAATATTTTTCTCATTTGCAATATGATTAATGAATTTTATACAAAGTTATTTTCAGTGATGTCCTTTTTGGCCTTGAATGAAGATGAAAGGTTTCCTCTTATATGCTACCAAAATGACGCATTTATATTAATAATTTCCACTAAAATGTAATGTGTTCAATTCATACAGCTCTTCATTACTTAACCTATATATTGAGTTACAGGAAAATTATAAAGGTTTTTAAGTATAGTTATGATTACTTTACAAAAATTCTGTAGTTATACACTAAAGGGGTCATTTGGAAATAAGAACTTTAGAGACCTAGAATAGACGGGAAAATAATCTCCATACCTTCCTTAGTGACACACTAAAGGCGCGATGTCATCACAAGACGGACAACATTTTATTCGAGGCCCGAAGTTACTGTTTTTCGCTAATTTTGCAAAGTGCGAAACGTCAACAAGCCAGTATGAATAGTAGTGTATAGGCCGTCGCTAGGCTTCGTTAGAGTCAATTCAATAACAACGCATGCACGTACATACTGCTCGACAAACCTGTGTGTCCACGGAAAATATGTGAACTCTCTCTCTGACACACTAACTTGTCACTGGTACTTCGGAGACTGGTAACATTATGAGTCTTATGTAAGTATAAGTACATATTAATGAAGGTAATTTATATTGTTTCGTTTCACTCAATAGCTTTGTATTTGAGCTTTTATCACACAATTTCCCTCGTAGTCAGTGACCTACGCACTAGGCCAGAACTTTTGTATTCTGTGTTAAATAGGTAATTTAATTCAATTGCAACATGAAATTATGTAACTGGCTATTGTTTTCAGGTACAGAACTGCTTAGAAAATTACGTTTTATCTCCAAATTTCCCTGAGATTCGTGGACCTCCCACTAGGACGTAACTTACGAACCAGTAGGAATATAGAAAAGCTATTTCCACCATTATATTCAGTATCTCTGAATGTCTGCTTGAATAAAGTGTAATAGCTCAGATTTCAAAAGGTTCCTGAAGACGGATATAAAGGAACCCCTCTACATAACAACAGCCCAACAAGAAGCCTAGAGGACTAAAGAAAAGAGACCTGTGAGACGTGAAAAATGAATAAACTGTTAACCACACTTTAATACTTGTCTTTGTGCCACTTTTATTTACTAATTTTTTAAATACATGTAATTATTTAACACACTCGTAATGTTTTAAAGTATGAATCCTTTTTTTTTTTTTATTGCAGGGTTCTACGTCCCAATATTTTAAACTGAACGCAATAAAAATAAAACAAACCAAAGAAAACTATGCAATTGCACCGACCTACAAATTCGTGTTATGGAAGGTTGGTTTGCTATGAAAAATTTGATATTTTTAATTGCGAAAGTAACAATTTTATGCGGAATTGGGATTTGCCTAAATAAAGGGCTCTTATGCTATCTATTGTTCTAAATATTTTATTCTAAAATTCTTTCATACTGGTGTATTGGAGAATAAATACCGAGCAATTTTTATTTTTATTATATAACTATACGCAATTTTCTATAGAAGTATCTTCAAAACATAGATCGTTCTAAACATAATATTGTAATGAACCAATTGAGAAAAGGCAATAAGTTTGTTAGTCTATCAGCTGAGTGAAAGAATGCCTTCTATCATGCGGTAAGAAAAAAGACGATTGAGGTGTCATTTTATTCAGTATTTTGTGTAGGTTACGAATATGCTAACCCGGAAATCTTAACCGGTAGCTTCCATATCGATTATAAAGAAAAATTAAAAATATATAGTAAACTGTTACTGCAGATTTTCCAAAAAAAAAAATTTTTTTGGGAATGCGAAAATCGAGTTGACATCCTCAGTGAAAAACTTAAGACTCATTTTGATCAGCACTTAAAATTGGTCTCTCCACGTAGCTAGTATATGAAGGAAGGCGCTGGCCACCCTTCACTAGCTAAAAAGCTTAAAAATTAAATTCCCCTTGCGCATTAATAAATACCCTGTCCAGGTACTAATTTGACGTTGTTTGACTACTGTGACATGGTTTACAGCGACCTCACTGACGGACAAGCCACTAGATTACTGAAGATTCAAAATACACGTGAACTTTATATTTTTAACCTTAAAAAACGTAATCATATCTCACAATTTCATAAACATTTGTCCTGGCAAAATCTCGTCTTTACCGCACAGCTTGACTGAAGGCATTTTCGTGAGAATCAGACTCTAGCTGATAGATACGGCCCTGCAGATAACCCCTGTCAGTTTTGGTAACATGAGTTGTCACTTGTTATCCTCTCATAACTGCTCCGCGTTCACTCAAGGTACTGGGGATAGAAGCAACATATCTCCACAAGTTGATGTCCTGTTTTCGTCGGGTAAAAACTGAAATTATTTAATTTTAATTGCTGTTTTTACAGAATTATTATTATTCCAGAAATGTTCAGATTGTAACATATTATAGAGAATGATGAGGTACATGTCTAAGACATGGTGGTATGTGTTATTCATGCTGCATTACTCTACTACAATTAACTAAGTCATTAAAGAAATACGTATTTTCTAGATTTATTTCAGCAACATTTATGAAGTATTCACACAATGTGTTCGCAGTTTCATTGTTATTTGTGATGGATGCCAGGTTGTTGCTTACAATTTAATTTATGTGCCTGTATGTGTTTTGTTTTTTTACCTAGGACACTATTTATATTTTTTCATGTTGATTTAGTGTTACCCAGACAGGCCAGGAATAGGCCTGCAAAGTGCTCATGCAAACATTTTCTTTTCAAGCTTGTGACTCTGTTGTTAATTATTATTAAAAAATATTTTATATCAAGTGTAAACTTTTAATTTTTTATACAATTTATTTTACTTCTTCAACCAGGGCCTTGAGCTCCTGTAAAGCCATCGGCTAGAGATTTATTGTTACGTTTAAAATTTTATTATTGATGGCTAAATTGAATGCAGTTTTCAGATTAACCATTATGTGTTGCAATATTAGGTGTGGATTAGAGTTATGGTCTGGGTTTGAGTGGAACCTGTTTTTAATATGTTATGTATGAGTTCATAGTTATTAGTAATTGTGTTAATTTTCTTATGTGTATGTTGTATAGTAGGCATGGATACAATGAGCATCTTGTGGTCACTGGCATCATCTAGAGTAATAGTTGCAATTTTTAGTGGGTATCCGTGAATATTTCTGAGTACGTGGTCAATTACACTGCAAGTGTTATCTGTTTTTCTTGTTGGATATACATCGTTATAGAACGTAAATCCCTGTGAGCTATGTGTTATTTTATAAGGGTGTAGGTTTTGGCTACTGACATTAGGTGAACTGTTTATATTTAGAACACCAACTGGTAGTGTGTTTCCTTTCCTGTTAGCAAGATCCTGTTGAAAAATATCAAGGAAGTATTTGATGTTGGATTGGGGGTCTGTAATAGGCACTTGTTTGAATGAACTGGAAATATTTGGGCCCATACTGTATAGCACTCATCACTATGCATGTGTTCCAGATTACTTAGAACAAATAGTGCAACACCTACACCTTTATATTTCTCTCTACATGCAAAATAGACCTTATAAACTTTTATATTATAACTAACAGTGTCTTCTTTATGGTGCCACTACAATAATACCAGGAACACATTTAAGAATACTAAACGTTTGCATGAAAGTCTGTTAGTTTACGTTTTAAGCTTCTGATATTGACACACAGAATGGAAAATTCACTGGGGGAAAAAATCACTTCGATGTTCGAGTTGTATTCGGTGGTACTGTCAAATAGATAGTTAAGGGATTGAAAACAGGGCCAGTATCTGTGTTTGCTTGGGGAATATCCACACTCACCATAATGTTGGCTGATAATGGTGTCACCTTAAATCTGCTGACTTGATTTATTTGCTATCTTTAAGAAGATTGTGGACGTCTTCCATCTTGTCAATCTGGTTGACCCTTCAGGCTTCATTTCTCCTGACTAGTATTTTGCTGTCATTGGTCCAAATATACTTGAAACCCTGTAGTTTTAGTTCCTTGGTCTTCCTGAAGAGTACCTTGTTGTATTGTGTCAAATGTTCATTCAGGTAGACATATTTTCCAGGGCCATTGACACATACATCAGTTGACTGGATATTTCTATACTTCTTTTTCACGGATAACATGACTTTTTAGTTTCTCTGCTGCAAAATTTAACAAGTGCAGAAGGGAGATCATCGTTAGAGGAGGCAGCCTGTGGCGGGCATCAATCTGCTGATGTCCAATCTTAACTCCTAGACGTTTGCCCACATTGACAACGACGTCAAAAGGCATTTTTTTTTGTCACTGGAATACCATGTATTTCCACGTTGTTGATTCTTGAGTGCTGTTTTAGTTTTTCGTTTTGTTTCTTCAAGTCGTCGAACTCACTTCTTAAGGTTTTAACCTCAAGCATAACTTTATCCACATCCTTTTGTTTTTCTCCCAACTTAGCTTGAGTGAATGTCAAGGACTCTTTCAAGTCTTAATTGCGATTGCGAAGCTACATGATTTCGTTCACCAAATAGGCGAGCTGTCGCACTATCTCCTGCAGTGTTGCAGTATCATTTTTGTTTGTGTTTACCTGTTCCGGAGTTTACCCATCACAACACATCTTCGTATGTTTATCACGCCGCAGGGACTCGTAGGTTTCTTCTAACATATTAACACATTTAATATGAAACCACAATTTATATTTACCATCGCAATTTATACATCAACGAGAATGATTTTGCAACATCATCATCTATTCTTACCTTTCCCGCCGCTATGTTTTTTTTGCAAATAACTGTATCATACGCTTCTGCTTGTGTTGACACAACTTGGGTGTTGTGCAACCCTGTCAACGATGATGTTACCATACATGCACACGTACATACACAAAATATATAAACATAGCTACCACTATAAGAAGAATATAGAATAATAATATGGTAATAAATATTACAGAATTTTATGACATGTTTGAAAGTTACACAACCAAAAATTATGCATAAAGGGTACTAAATGTCGCCTATTAATATTTTAAATTATACAATTTGTGAAGCTGTAGTCCCAGTAAAGTTTACATAAATTAACTGTGGTAAAACTAGTAACAACACAATGGGTCGAGTTGTACATGAATAGAAAACTAAACATACTTAGTAAAGAACGATTTTATATGTACCAATATGTATAATATTTTGAATTTGTTGGCTAGGAGTTAGTAGAAACCTCAACCAATTAATGTATGTGAATATCTGTACACATAGGCCTACATATATGTCATTGTACACCGTTCTGAAACTTAACACAAACACTCAAGCATCGCCCCGCTACCTCGCTCTCGGCCGGTTGCGCAGACGGTGGTAGCTGGTAACGCAACCTCTCTGATGTCTCGCGACCACGGTCTAAGAGGTAGAGGTCTTGACACTGCCTATGCTCTCCAGCAAGAGAAAGTGACCCCTTCATGTCGCCGAGCGCTAGTAGTAATTTGGTGGAAGATTTGTCTTGTGTACATCTCGCGTTTGAACACTTTTGCAATTATTTACATAAAATAATGTTAATAAGGTAAGCTGATATAGTATATACATGTTCCGTATCCATAAATGCATTGGCATGTGTGGAACTGTTTATAAAAGTAGTCTGAAGAAATATATTGTGTATTGTTATTTTAGTGAACACATTCGCACAAAAACTATCATTTCATGCCCTACAAAATTTTAGAATCGTTGCAATGTGCATCTACATTTAAAATATTTAAAAACTTAATTTTACTGTTGTAAAAAAATGTGTTCCAATACAAATTTACGTTCCCATTTTTTCTTCCATATAATACTCGCAATTATGGTAACAACTTCACATTTTAAGCTAAGCCAAATACAAAAACAAGTCAAATCTTCCACCAAATTACTACTAGCGCTCGGCGACAAGAAGGGAGTCACATTTTATTCCTCAGTGTCAAGACCTCTACCTTCATAGACCGTGCTCGCGACCGAGCACATCCTCTACCTGAGTGCAGTGCATAGCTGTGTTATCTATGGCCCCAGGTCAACCACCTGTGACGGTTACTATATAGCGACCGTGAGATGTGTTCAACTTCTCTTTTCAGACCTGAGTGAATATACTCTACCCAGACAGCGTACACTGAGAGAAAAGATTGTTTCACTATACTAAGTTCAGGTATATTTGTTTGGGTGATGTTTGCTTCAGCTAAATAATATTTTGTTGGCAAGACCAAGCATCGAGTCCTCCAAACAAATTTAATTATTTCCCTCGACTAAATTATTCATTTAAAAACACTTTGTTTGGGCCAAACATATATTTGGTAACTATAGGACGTAGAATAAATATTTTCTGTAAACAAACAACTCGTTACAACTTATCAACAAAATAATATTGTTAGTTATAAGTGACGTGCTTTGAACAAACAATATTTTTCGATGGGCTAAATTATTTTATTGGCGAAACTATATCCATTTGGTTGACTTGTGGAAGGCAGACTGGCGTGCGTGAGCGAAAAGATGGCGAACAATGTATACCTAAATTTTCAAAATATAAGCTTGTGCGACAAGTAGGGCGTCTAAACATTTAATCAGCATAATTATAAGAATTTTAGCTATAACAATTTCAAAGTGGTTAATTCGATTGATCACAAAAGGAAATGCTATAAAATTGAAAAACACCGCATCTGCCCAATTCGTTCTATATGCTGCGGTGGACGGCGATCATTTTAATAATGTTATTTGACGTCGTTTACCTTCTCGCAGATGGAACTCAAACATGTTTGAAAATACAGCAGTACAATCGTAATATAATATTAACTATTCCTAAACAAATAACAATTACAAATAACAAAACCAACGTCACTGAAGCACTCGCAGCTCGGTTGGTTGGATCGTGAATTGAATTCGGTATATTAAGGGTTACTGGAACAAATCTCGGCCCATCCATTGCTTCCTTTTAAATTTCCAAAAAATTTCCAGTTTATCAAAAATATGTTTTCTTACTTCTTAAAATATTGCATGTGCATTTAATATGTCCAACGAAATATGTACTGTTAACAAAATACAACCACTTGCCTCAAACAAATTGAGAGAACAAAATAATTTGGTACGAGCAAACAAATACTTTACCGACTCTATACAAACAAATGATTTGGTTGATTCAAACAAATTTTGTTTGCACCAACAATATTTTTTTTTCAGTGTAACCAAATTAATGACCAATCGGAGTCAAAGGAAAGGCCACGGCGTCATTGTTGCCGATTCGCCATTTCTGTGCTACTATTTTTGTTACCTATTATTAATACTCGTTATTTATTAAGTGACAGTTAAGGCTAAAACTGTACCTTGAACGGCAAATCGCCGGTGTACTATTACGTCGGTGTCTAGCCAGTCGTACTCACCAGATGTGGGTATGCAGTGTTTCTCCGTGAGATACTGCGGTAGCTCTTAAAGAGTATTCCACTAGTGCTTCGACACGTTATCTGGTGCAAACATAATAGGACACCGACGCATAACAGTGCAGCAGGTCACCGGGAATCGGATCTCATCTGTCCGTGGCAGTGGATCGGAAGTGGTGGAATTGTATCCTTGACACCAAGGTCACCAGTTTTCAATCCCTTACGATTACGTATTGTGAGGATTCCTAAGGAACTAGTGTACCGTAAACCAATGGAAAACGGCGAGGAATGTATTGCCAGACTGCATGCTGCTGTGGTGCATGAAATCAACTATCACTTGCGCGCGTTGCATGCGGGCGGTTGTGCTTCATGTACTGGGATAGATAGATGTTAATTTGAACACACGTTACTCTGAAACTTCCTTGGTGTAAAGTAAGAAGGTTTTGTAGAATGTAAATACAAAATGTACTCACTGTGTCATGCCACGCACACTTTGCAGCTCCTGTGCTTTCCAGCGAGTTTAAGCAATACAACATTTGTTTACGTACTACTAAATATGTCTTGCTTGCGTCTCTTCCTCCTTCCATGCTATCACGTGTGTTGCATACCTCTCGGTGATATGGTTGTACACCGCTAGTGTTTCCCAGAAGCATGTGAGGTACGTGGTACATGGGTTGCTTACCTGTCGGCATTGAGATAGTGCTCCGAATTTGAGTACCTATTATCTCAGAAACGGTTTGTCTGAGTGTGTTCGGACGATTGCAATTTTTTCTTTTTCCTTATGTTATTCCTGTTCTTTATTCACTACAGTGGGTTGCTACAAGTGCTCAGGTAGAGAAATATATTATTAATAACAGAGGCGACTCCATGTTTCCAACGTATGGGGATTGTTGGTCACACTTTGTTCCCTGAATACATATCGTCATGCATTTGAATTGAATCCTGAAGGTCAAGGTTCCATTAAAAGTGGTTGTGGATTTGTCGTCACTTTCCTTGTTCATCAACACAACCTTCACGTTAGTTTTTGGCCTTACTTTTGACAATAGAGGTGTGTATTATTCACTTATTATTCTTGATTTAGGTCTGGCTACCTGTACCCACGAGATTTCCGAGGTTTACATTCCACCCTGTTTATGTATATATGGACTACATGTATGCGTATATGTATATGCGTATTTGTTTACGTATACAGACGTAGATACATATGCACTTATTTATAAACACTCCGTGTAATTTTTAAAAATTAAATCTCGTTCATCCTTGGTATTGTCGCGATAAATTGATTGACATATACAGCTTTCTTATTATCCAGTGTATAACACATTGGTAGACTTGCACATTCAGTAATGCCCAGACAAAGAAATCGCAATTGCGAGAACGGGGGGACGAGTTGACCATGGAATATAATCACGTTAATAAATTCAGATTTACTGAGAAATATCTGTCTTCGGATGTTCATCGATGACTTTCCTGAATGAGGGTGGAAATATCTATTGGAACCACAAAACGGGATTCTAAATATCTATATTTTTTTTACTTTTTAAAAAGTATTTGTAGTAAGTGGTCAGTAATGTTCGCTAAACGATCTTGTGTCCTTATCGACATTTTGCAAAGTTGCTGTGTTATATTTATACCATGAAAGTGGAAAACGTTACTGCCGCACGCTTTACTTGCAAGACTTATGCTCTAAGTATGAAAGCATCCACGTGCACTGGAAGCGAGCTTGTGCGGCTTATTGCAGCTTATTGCAGAGCGTAGGATGTGTTGTGTGACAGCATTAGAACGGGCGTGCGTCACGACCTGTGACAGTGAGACGTCATTATTTCATCAGATAACAGCTATGGCAACCTTCAGCTCAGATGCTTATTGAATCTGAGAGACAAACCACACACAGAATTAGTTTCGCGTGTCAATTTTCATTAAGTGTCGTGCCTGTGAATATTAATTTCGGCTTTCGTTAAGGCCGTTCTAATGTGAAAAATTCGCAGTTTTCCATTTTATGCAAAACTTGTGTTGTTTTTGCCGATGTTACTAAAGACTAAATTATCTCGTACGGAAATGTTTTAGCACACAATTACTTAAAATAGGCTACACATTTGCACGACACGCAGTCTACATATTACAAAAAACATCAGATTTAGTGAATTGTAACAATTTACTCTGAAATAATATCTTATTGGTTTTCGTTGAGTGTATCAGGCAGCAACATGCAAATTAATAACTTGCTAAGCCATTATGGGTAAAATATGAATGGGAAATACTTTTATAGTAGGGTATTCTAGTTCCTAGTAACGTATACAAAACAATGAATATATTTACTTGGTACAAATATAAAATTATGATTTTTTTAGTCATTATTGGCTTGTAAGACCATCGTCTCAGCCACTGCCACTGAGAATATACACACTGCCACAAAAATTTATTTTAATATTTATATTTTTCAGCTATAGGTGCGAATGTTATATTAATTCAATTATTTCTCTACAGAAGAAAACATCGAATGACAATATATTTTCTTCATTACTACGGCGAACAAAATATCAAGATAATATGTAAATAAACTTTTTCTCTGATGATACAAGAATATTATTGATTTTCCATCGTCCACGGAATTTAAATTAAAAATTCTAAAAGGACACATAAAACGATCCCTCTTGAAGTACGAAATAATAGTTTCAATTTTTTGTCTAAATGTGCCGGTGGACCGCTAAATAAACAAAATAGGAAATTTAAATTATCAGACTCGAAACAAAATAAATAACTGCGACAAAACTTAAGGTATGTTGTGTGTACATACCTATGTGGCGATTCGAAAAAGATAAGCCCAAATCTTAAATTGCATTCATATTAAATTTTTGGATTGATAGGTAATTGTTGGATCCGTCTGGTGGCTTTCTTTTATTAATTCTGTTTCAATATTGTTTAAAAATAATGTTACCGAAATCACACCTCCATGTATGATAGAATAATACAAGACAGAACTGAAACTTTCGTTGGATACGCGCCACAAACGAATAAATCTTATTAAATATCATAAACATTATATAAGTCATAAATATCATTTACGCAAGAAAATATTACTACTAAAAAGATGACAATTATAGGCCGGGAAGAAGTGATCAGTTAGTGAAGAAAAGAGTCCCAACAAAAACTTAATGGTTATGTTATATGAATTTAGAACATTGACACATTTCGAAATGTTACACTTCTTAGACTATTGGAAATACATTATAGCTTATTCATCTAAAGTGGTGCAATTCTAAATGAGCTATTTTTATTGCACAATATACACTTAGCACTCACAAAATTCCACAAAATTGCGCAACTGGAATTGTGTCACATTTCTTGCATCTCTTAACAAACAACAAATGTACACTGACACTTGTAAATACCACAACTGTGTCTTCAAAACCGGCTCCGATTATATGCAGCAGGAAGAATATTAGAACAATAAGGTGACTTGATATAAATTTACTCATGTGTCTCTTTTCTAGAGAAAGGAAAATACGGTTCTGAATGTAGGTCTATAACGGGTCATAACTCAAAATGCAGTTTTTTTATAAGTAGTAACAGTTTTTTTTTTCATAAGTGAGGTATATTCAAGAGTTAAAAACATGACTAAACCAATATTCAGGAAATTTTAAATATACGTTTAAAGATCAAGATATTGATACAAATAGAATTTAAAATTTTAAATATTTGTATCCTGTTTGTTTTTCCTACTGAAACGGTTACGTACATTACGCACATTGTTTTATTATCAATAAATATAAGGCCTATGAACTATTAGCCGTAACGAAATAGCCTACTTATATATGCATATAACTCCACTTCATAATCTAAACACCTCAACTTCCACTAATAAAAACTGCACACAATCACAATTTCTTCAAGTTCCGTTTAGTTTATGTCAGACTTAAAAAATAACATTTTACGGACATAAAAGTACAGCAGCAATAAAGGCTTCTAGAAAATGCAAAAGGAAAGTAATTTTTAAGAGGTTGGGGGATACCATGTGCCATAAAGACACACATAACTCGCTTAATCCATCCGAACAGTAAAAATAGTTTATCCGTAGTTGAAATTAATTCGAAATACAAAGAATGGTAGCCGTAAAAACGTAACAGTTTACAGAATACCTATAACTTTGTATTATTTCCCAACAGTATTTATGAGCAGTCATTTCTGATACATTTGTGTGTGATAAAGGCCGCGGTTTCACTAGAGGTCTTAAACCTGTTCAGTTAAATACATTCGGCAGCCATGCTTGATCGTGTTTAAAATCTGAACATGTTTGCGAGGTTACGCGACTAAATAGAAAAACCACAATGAACTTTCTAACCTCAACAAACTTCGAACCTGAAAATGTACTATATTTTATTATTATCACATCTACACAACATTTCTGACTTTTTAACTATGTTTAACTATGTGTAATGTGTAAATAATTATTTTACACCAAAAGTTAATATTATTTATCGAGTGTAAAATGTCGGACCAAAAAGCAGCTGTACTTGTGGTAAGCAGCCAATGGGATAGAAGTATCGAGGATATGTCGCTCGTAACTACATATGAAACAAGTTTACTTTGAATGAGAATAAACTGCGATATGAACTCGTTCGTTGCTCGTGTAACCGCGACCAAAAAGCCATGTTTATTGCAAAAAGTACAACATAATGTAAATGCTTTGTCGCAAAACTAGCTGACGCTATCTTTCGGTGGAATTTTTAACTATAGCACTGTGTGTGTACAAAGTTGTGTGCAGTTGACGTAAAGTTTCTGACTGTTTCCCACATCTATTTATGTTTGCACGTACTAAATAATATAATGAACAGTTATGTAAAAAAATTCACTATTAAGGCATAAAGACACATAAATTACAAAATGGGTGTGATTTTATTTGGCTTCATTTCAGGATTGTTGTATTAACATAATAAAATTCACGGAAATTCTTTTGATAATTTGCTGCCAACCAAACGAGTTAAGCAGCCGTTGGTAATGCTGTATTAATTGCAGTAATAAGCGGTGATTTATCTAAAAGTGTATCCTTTTATCGACCAAACTATGATAGTTTTAAATTTACATATTTTACTAACCTCGAGAAGCAATCTTCTATAATATAAAAATGAATCGCAAAATGTGTTGGTAAGCGCATAACTCAACAACGCCTGGACCAATTTGGCCAATTCTTTTTTTTTTTTTATGTTCGTTGAAGTTCAAAGATGGTGTTTACGGCGAGAAAAATTCGAATAATTGCCGGGAAAAAAACCCTAAAACAGTAGAGTCAATTTGAGCTTTATTGCTATTGTTGTTTAAACAATGTAGGTATGTTCCTGTGATCGAGGCCTTAAGCATTCACTAAGGTATTGTATAAAGTTTGAGGTGTGGGAGGGGTGGGGTTACGGGTTCGTATCCCGTGCAAGACTTTGCGATGGGAATTACTATGGCATCATACAAGCGTATTGCGCGCGCTCTTTACACTGTTATTGAGTACGCTATATGTTAAATGCCGGGCAGCTGTTTTGCGGTGGAAGCCGCAGCCGGGCAGCTGTTTTATAGAGAAATAAAGATGAATTAAAAAAAGAAGTTCTGCAATTAAAGTACGCTTAGCGCAGTGGACTGGACAAATCTGCTTGTATTTGATGTTTTAAAAATAAACAGTGAATATAGTATAATATAGAATATAGTATCACCATCAATTAACAAGTAACTAAAAGTTAGTTACTCTTTTCTATAGTACACGCGGGCGAAGCCGCAAAGGGACAGCTAGTTCTCTATAAAAACAACCATAGATTGTTCACTACGACTGTTAAGGACTTACGCTTATACTTTACAGTGTTTACTGTTTATATCTCATAACATCGCTAAATATGAAAACAGTAAGATTCTAACAATTTTAGTCAGAAGCCCCTTAACTATGTAAACAACAAATATTTTTGATTCAATACAATAACATAAAAACTGTAACTGAACATTCATGCTATCCTAGTGTTAGGCCTAAACAGGATGAGTCGGGAGGAAATGTACATGCTTCGAGGGGTTATAGTACTGGTGATTCTGAACAAAATGTTTCTAATAAACATGTACCCATTTCTTAACCGTTTCAGAGAAACCCAATGAAAACAACAAAGAACGGGAAATGTGCAGGTGACGGTAAATCACGATACTGTTATCGTATGTTTTGTTTAATTGTGTACATTTCCTCACAAAACATGTTAAAACACTTCACCACCAACTTCAATGCATTTTGCTGCTCTGATAGATAGTTGCTGTGTTGCTGATCTGAGCTCATTAGTACATTGCTTTACTTGAGAACAATCACGGTAAATACAAGCGAGAAGTTCCTCTCTTGTGTCCACCCTGTGCGTGTAGATTTCGCTTTTAAGCCAACGCTACACACAGTAATCTAATGGGGTAAGATCAGGTGACCTCGGTGGCCAAGCAATGACTCCATGACGACCGATCCAACACCCAGGATACGTTTCGTTGAAGTACTGTGTCACTGGCCGTACAGAATGTGCTGGAGCTCCGTCTTGCGGAAAGTACATATGAGCTCTTGTTGCCAAAGGGATATCCTCCAAGTTTTCTGGTAACACTTTTTGAAGAAAATCAATACACCGTACTCCATTAAGACGATTATCTAAAACTTATGGACTCAATGAGTTGGTCATCAATAATACCGCACCACACGTTAACTTAGAAACGTCTTTGAAAATTCCTTTCTACAGTAGGGTGTAGATTTCCGTCTGCCCATACGTGAGAGTTGCGTGTGTTGTTGATTCCGTTGCGGATAAATGTTGACTCATCAGTGATCAGAATTCGTGGATTTATTCGATCATTGGCAATGATCCACTGACAGAATTCTTGCCGGTGGACATCATTTCCTTCATGCAGATGTTGTACACTCAGCCGATGACATGGATACAGACCCTTCTCGTTTACTGTGCGTATCACTCTTATTTGTGGAATATGAAGATGAGCAGCAATTCGTCTCGAGCTAGTTGTTGGGCTGCATTCTAGTACCTGAAGATTGCTCTCAACTTCATTAGGAGCTTGTTGTACGGGACGTTCGGATACAACATTTACGTTGGGAAGCGTACCACACGGTCACGCAATCCTGCTAAACACCCTGCTATGTGGAACTCTGCGATTAGGAAATCGTCGTTCGTACTCACGAACAGCGGCTCTGGAATTCCAATCGGTGAAACCGTAGACAAACATCATGTCAGCATACACTGCATGTGTGAAGACCTGTGGCATTTTTGACTACACTGAACTGTATTCACTGTACACGTAACAACACTGTAGTTCCCAATACTAGGGCAAGCACTGTAGGACTGAGACCACGGTCTATGAAGGTAGAGGTCTTGACACTGAGGAATAAAATATGACTCCCTTCTTGTCGCCGAGCGCTAGTAGTAATTTAGTGGAACATTTGTCTTGTTTTTGTATTTGGCTTAGCTTAAAATGTGAAGTTGTTACCGGAATTGCGAGTGTTATATCGAAGAAACAAATAGGAACGTAATTTTGTATTGGAACACATTTTTTACAACAATAAAATTTAATTTTCCAATCTTTTACACGTAGATGCACATTGCAACGATTCTAAAATTCTGTAGGGCACGAAATATAGTTTTTGTTCGAATGTGTTCACTAAATCAATAATACACAATAAATTTCTTCAGACTACTTTTATAAACAGTTCCACACATGCCAATGCATTCATGGGCATGGAACATGTATATACTATATCAGCTTACCTTATTAACATTATTTTATGTAAATAAGTGCAAAAGTGTTTTAAAACACGAGATGTAAACAAGACAAATCTTCCACCAAGTTACTACTAGCGCTCGGCGACGTGAAGGGGTCACTTTCTCTTGCTGGAGAACATACGCAGTGTCAAGACCTCTTCCTCTTAGACCGTGACTGAGACTGAGGTAAACAACTGCACCATGCGTAGAGCGTCACCGTGTGGAAATGTACAAAATTGCACACAACATTAGATAACAGTATCGTGATTTACCGTCACCTGCACTTATCCCGTTCCATGCTGTTTTCATTCGGTTTCTCTGAAACGGTTAAGAAAAGGACAGGTGTTTATTAGAAACATTTTGTTCAGAATCACCAGTACTATCACCCCTCGAAGCGTGTACTTTTCTTCCCGACTCATTCGGTATACGGCGGAAAAAAATAAAATTTTCTAAAATAAAAAAATTATATCGCAACCAACACAAAACAGTTTGTTGCATACACCAAGAAGATTATAAGCAAATTTAATCATATTTTAAAATATTTCAAAAGTGTCATGAAGTGGGGAAACAAATGTAACATTTATGACATTCAGTGTAAAGCATAAAAAGGTAGCGTGAGCAACTAAAAAAAAATTGTCATTTATAACCTTAAATTTTTTGTAAATTTACTTAATAATTCGTTCCTTATTTTTATTATCATTTGTGGATTATTTTGGAGGTCTGCACGTCTAAGTCTGGAGTGCGAACTGATTGCGACGGTAAATGTATTTATTTATCGACACTTTACACGCTTTCACTTCCGATGTAAAGTAGTTTTGAAACTTGGTGTCTCGAAAAATTAAATGAAAAATATTTAAGAACGAGGGAAACTTAGCGATTTGGATTGTGTTTGCATGTGTGTGCTTGCGTACGTGTGTATACATAAACAGTAAACAAAAATCATTAAAACTTAAAATATGCTTTCCTTATAATGTATCCTCTAGGAAATGTCCAAGTCAATGAACATGCATTGAACGCAATTGCATGATACACAATTAAATAAGGATGCTTATAATCAGTCACTATCGCAGTATTCATTGGACAATGATGTTGATAGTTGCTCTTTATAAGAATAAGAGCGATGACTGTTGTTTACGATCATGCCACGCAGACTGTTTTGTAAAAGTTTAAATAATTTTGCATATTTTTGACCAGCTGATGATCGGGTGCGAAAGGAATCCGAGAATGCTGTTGGAGTAGTTTATTTTAATGACTAATTTTTATGAAACAGTGCTTAATTAATGAAATATGAACTACAATACAGCACGGCAAAATTCTACTATACAAAATCTAACAATTTTTAAAAATCACATAGAACAAGATATATTTTGGCATTTGTTTACAAAACAATTGTCAATTATAAAATTGTTTTTTTTTTTTGTGATTTCTAAAATCCAGGCAAGTTAATTCCTACATAAATTACCTAATAATTCATTACATGGTTATTAATTTTAGAAAACGGCACTATACATAAAACGTTATAAGTAGAGACACAGGAAAATCGCGGGAATAGTTGTCTATTTGCTAGACTCCAACATGCTGTATATAACACTGAATGTTTCGTATCGACATTGACTGTGGTTTATTTGAAGCAATTTTTCTGTCTACAACAGGCCCAGTTAGAACTGTACAGCTTGGACACACAGCGTGTGTGATTTGTCCCAAAACTGTTCATACGTGTCACGGTTAATTTACTACAGTTTATTGGAGACTATTTTTAACATTTTCGCAATTTTCCAGTGTCTCTAGTTATAAGTAAATTAAATAAAACAAAAATATTAACTACGAGCGCACACAAGTGGCAGGATTCATTTACAGCAAGCCTTGATCTGGAAAATATGTAAAATAGTTAGTTTTCTCACAAGACGAGATTATCCGTTAACGCGCACGGCTCCGTTACTAGTGGAAGGAACAGAAACTTTCAAGGCTACACGTGAGAACGACAAAGCGCATTCTGTGCGTAACTGAGCAATTTACTTCCAATTTTAAAGTATGGTTCTATCACCGTGTTGAGTGAAAGTTAATAGCAGTCAAACATGCCAACCATGTTTTGTTTCCATGGCCTTTTAAGGATACACAGTTTATTTAGACTTTGATAGGCCTACCAGTTTTAAATGCAATACCTAGAAAACAGCATTTTAATTATATCGTTTATCTAGAGCGCTATTTTATAGTTTAACTGTAGACCTATTTAACTCAATTGTATAGTCTTATATAAACACTGTAGTATATGTCAGTACATGTATTTTAGTTATCTGATGCTGTGCTTCTATTAAATGTAAAGTTTTAAGCATACGTATAATACGTGAAATTTTTCAAGTAGCTTGGAAGGTCTATGATGGCAAGTCAGACTAAAAGTAGAACAAGGACATGGCCTGGAGGTAAACTCGTACAGACACCTGGCGCCAGTCGTGGAAGGTTGGCGCTAGTTGTTCACGTGTTCAGCCATGTTATTCGATCTGAGAACTTTGATAAACCTAACAACATTTTATATGCATGTAATGGGTATAAATCTATCGCTTGAAAGTTATGAAGCGTTTCATTCCGAATCGATTTCACTCAAGTTTTACAAATTTAAATGACGTAAAAAATTCAAAATTAATAATTTCCGAACTACGTGAAAATTTACTCAACTAAACTAGGTTATCGTACATTCCTTCAGTCCACTGTACTCGACTGTGTTACGTTTCTTAAAAAAAAACATTTTCAAGGTAAAACATTTGTATAATAACATACATTAAACTACATACTGTGCATTCAAAGGCACGTATATAAACGGTTATTAATATTTTATCTTTGCGAAATCACAAAATAAATTTAATAATTTGCATATATATAATATTGTACTTTGCGGGTTATGCACTGGTTTTAAAGCTTGTTCGTTCTAAGCATTTAGTTAGCAAAACGCAGTAAAAACACCGATTTAAAAGAAAAAAAATATTCTAGATTGCTTAGCAACGAAAAAGAAGTCTTGTGCAAAGAAAATGTTTTTAAAACATATCGATGTAGTTGTATAATTTTTGCTAACATATTTTCTTTGAGAAGAGTTAAATTTTATTTACAGTTTTATATATATATATATATATATATATATATATATATATATATATATATATATATATATATATATATATATATAGAACATAACGTTTGTGTTAAAAATAATACATTTATCAGAAAGGATACAACTACAGTATTTGATAAGTAACACAATTTTGATTGTTATCACTATTTTTACACGCAAAATCTTTTTACACCAAAGCTATTATGCAAGGTTTTTTATTTAAATAATTTGCTTCGCTTAATGCCTACGTCTAAGATGATAATTTTACCTATATGCACAAAACAATAATTTCTTCAACCTAAATCAAACTAGAACATTTCTGTGAGGCTGTTTAGCTTGAACAAGAAATTTTCTTTCAGGCAAAGTAAAGTTTAAATAACACATTTTTGGTATACAACCTATGTAACATTTTTATACTGTAAAATTCTTGAGAATCATTAATTTATTTCAGGTGCAGCAGCATAAAGCTTCTCTAATCATTCGATCTGGCATTATCGCTGCGTTGTCGTGGTTAGACAGTAGCCGCAGTTGGCACAGTGTCTTGAGCACACGCCTCCCACTGAGGCGGTCCGTGTTCGACTCCAGGCGGGGTCGGTCCCTGGATTGTCGTATGTGGGAATCGTGCCGGACGAAGCCGCTGGTGGGTGGTTTTTCTCGGGGATCTGCCGTTTCCCCCGTCTCTTGTTCCGGCGCCACTCCATACTTCACCAGGGCTAAACATGTAGATGTTAAGGGCTGACTTTAATCACTTCACACATTCGTGGTCAACCAACTCGCCTCCTACCACGAGGTTAGTATCGCGGCGAGGTTCTGACCTATTTATCACCTAATGTGAAATGTGATGTCCTACGAGCTCACGAGTCAAAAAGGCTTCCTCTTGGAGTGTGATGCCTTGCCTTACGCTCACTCTCCACGTGATAGTTAACTGACATTATGTTTACTTTAGGTAACTATTTTCTTTGTGGCCAAACTACTTCGCAATGGTACGTATTTTACCAACAATATGTATTTGCCCCAGCGAAATTGGTATTGTGGCAAGTGATTTTATAATCATCGCAATTATTTACTGCTAGTTAAATTAAATATAGCATAAACCTTATAAATGACTGTACACATAATAATAAATTATCCAGGTAAACGGTAATAAATGTTGGTTCCGGACAGAACATTTCCTAAGTGCAGTTGCTTTACAGAACAGTTTAATATCGACGAGGCATTTAGAAAAGAAATTGCATATTTACGACCGTCTCGTTTTCACGTTTACCCCAGTAATGAGGATTTGTCTGGAACTTGTTACTTTATTATTAATGATAAAAAATGTTCTGATCAGAAAACTGAATAATTTTTGTAACATAAAACTTAGTAATAGACTTACGCATATTAATTAAATATATGTATAAATATTTGAAAACAAATTAACATTTATAAGACTGGTTTTAAAGCACCTCATAAAATAATGAACATTTGGTTTTCCTACACATTTGAGGTTTCTTTCATTTATTGAGCTATCACTAAGTGCTGTTTTTACCGTGATTTTGAACCTCATATTAAGAAACTGCTATGTACAAGTCATTGCAAATTATATAGACATTGTGATAAACAGGGGAAAACGTAAGCAGCGCAATATATATATATATATATATATATATATATATATATATATATATATATATATATATATATATCTTGAAGTATGTTCGGGATAGTTTTGACACGTAATGTGTAGTCTTCCGTGTTGTGACTCCTACTTTAAAACCGCTGTGTAATTTAGTGCAAGCAGTTCTGGCAGGCCACAGATACTGGCAATATGGTACTACTACGTACGGTAAGTGGGTTTCACGTCTCGTCGAAAGCGAGGTCATTAGAGACGGAGACACACAAATTGGTACAATGACACCAGCTGGGAGAGGATCTTGGCCTTGGTATTTGTTAAGGAACCATCCCAGCATTCGCCTGAAGAGGTTTCAGAAAATCACGGAAAACCGAAGTCAGGATGGCAGGAGCCAGGTATTGAACCCAGGTCATCTCGAATGCCAGTCCGGCGTGTTAAAGTTGCACCACTTTGCTCGGGGGTACTGTACAAAGATATTTTCTTGCAATCGGGAAGAAAAACTAACAAAATTCACAAATACGTTCTTCCTCGAAGCTATTCCATGATAGGATATCCGTACTGCGCGTTGTCTTCAAATAAGTGGAGGAGTGAAGGGATTTTTGTCAGCACAAAGACGCCCGCCTGGTGACCTTGTGTTTGTGTGAGTGAGGCACGGCGGCAAGGGCGATGTTGACCGGCTCATATAGTGCGGCATTGCCTCTACCGCAAGACACAGAAACTGCGTGCAGTGGTATCATACAGCACTCACCTCTCTGACACTTTCAGTGCTGACCCAACCTTTATATTGGTGGACGGTTTTAAGTAAAGTCCATTACCTTTTTCTGTAGTTGTTTCACATGAATCCTGTGAGTAGTTCTTTAGACATAATAATTTGAAAAAAGTCGTTTTAGCCACTTTGAAGGGGTCCGAGTAAGAGATTTTGATTCTGGCCCCTTGACCACCACGGACCTCCTTAAAGGGGTCCGAAATTACCTTTCTAATTAACGTGATGTTTCGAATCTACCATTCCGAAATCGTTTGACGTGTTTGTTCTTTCGTAATTGCTCACATTGGAAACACGTTAAGATGTTTCTTAGTTAAAAGGGTTCGGTCAACACGCTGCAAGACTGTTTACAAGGCAGGTGCGGGGGAAGGGGTGCCTTAACAACGAGGACATTGTTGGCCGGTGTGTTTGACGTTAGTTGTGTATGGTACAATGAAGGAATGTATAAGTGTCGAAGTGGGAACCGCCCAAGAAAACCTGCACGATAACAGCATTAATGTCGTTACGAAAGAGCAATTATTGCTTATTGAGACAGCGTTAAGGAAAACCCTTTTGTGTGTCCAAATATATTCTATAATATTTTAAGTGTCAGGAAGTTTCAGTATTCAAATGCAAATGAGATGTGAAAAACTGAACAAAATAATTATTAAAAACTAAGATTATTTTACTTGCTATTTGTTAAATGTATAAGCTAATATATGTACGAATTAAAACAGGTTTTAAAAATATACTATTAATTGTGTGTGTATATATACACATATATAATATTAAAAGTGCAGGTTAAAATCCTGAGCTGTCCGAACATCATTCTACGTTTACATGACGTAACGTACATAAAATAATAATTGGACGTGGAGCGCAAAGGAGGAACATCACTGTGCTACGTTGCCACACTGTGCACGTAAAATGTGGTCGTACAAAATTTTTCCACAAACATTTTCGTCTGCAATTTAGTCCATGATTCGCACGCCGTGCTTATTATGGGGTTGTTTCTGGGCAGTCTGTGTTTGTCTACATATAAGCTGAATACAAATAAATTAATTAGTATGTTAATTTCAGGTATTATTTGTATGAATTTCTTCTAAGATTTACACAGTACAGTAGCATGTGTTTCTTCGTACTTAACGCATTTAAAACAAAAGTGTTTATTTTAGAACGTAACGAAATTATTAATACTTAGGTAAGACCCTATAATCATTATCTAGAGCATTAAAAATAGTGAATTTATTAACAGAAATAATTTTTTCTTTAAATGTTTTTCATATGGAGGTCTCAGACAGTAACTTGTTTATAATCTGAACAAATGTACAATCATTGTTTATAATAACTGTAATAGTTGCATTGTTAAGACAATTCTTGCCTACCGCCGCAAAGGTGTGTCATTTTTTTTTCGCGATAATGCTTGACTTATTTCTAATATCGTTTTCTGTTAAAAGATAACACCTTTCAAATTTGCTTCACGGTTTTTAATATCACAGCAGGTCTATTGGAAACATGTATATTGTGGTCCCTCAAAATGCTAAAGCCGTAGCTCATTATTTGGCTATATACGATACATTCCCTAGATAAAATTATATATATAGCCATAGCTTTTTTCTATAAATAAAATACTTCAACGAAAATACTGCCCACTAACACTGACTCTGCGCAGGAAGGCGTCCGTAAGGCATACATTAAGGATTGAATTTACCAAAAGTAATGTTTTTTAATGATTATGGTAACGGTATCCGGAAGAACGTTGCTTTCCTTTAACTGTTGCGGGCCAGTATGCATTGCCGCTATTTTTACACAACATTTATAAATCACTCGCTTTCCTGTCGACACATATAAATCTACGGTATATTTGACACTTCTACATAGTAGAGAATCCAGACATTAATTATACACTGAGTATGAATTGGATTGCTACTGAGGACGTACTTCCTGAAAATAAGCTAATACTGTTTCTTTCGTACGCTGACACACCAGGGAACTTTTGCGCAGGCCCGAAGTTTTCTCCAAGGTTGGGTCAACATTGGAAAATTTACATTGGCCTGACATCAAATCGACACTTTAACTAGTTCGATGCCATCACGAAAAAAAAAAAAAACATCAGTCCAATAATAACCCAACATTTACATTTTTATATTAGGCTATAGGTGGCGCCAATGCCAAAATACCGCATGTGCATAAGTTGGCCAAACGTCTTTTTATAAAGATGGTCACCAATTTCCTAAAAACTGCCTACAAACTATGTTATAAAATTTTAAAACTTGGCATAATGTCAATTGTATACATTGTACCAATCATTGAATTACGTTGTAGTAATGTTGGCCAAATGATGGATTAACAAAAAATTAATAAAATGTTCTTCATTAAAGAAATATAAAACATATGTTTGTTATTTTCTAAGTTTCTGTGCTCTTATGCACAACAAAAACTACCTAAATGGAATTAAAAAAAATATCACCGAATTTGCACTGTTATATCACCCACGACGTTTGAATTATTAATGAGGTGAGGTGAGAGGGTTTTACGGACTTTTAACGAGATCTTAAGAGCTGATAAGGGTGAATTGTTATTACTAATGCATTACGTTATTCACTGCTCTACGAAATAGAATTGAAAACGGCATAAACTTAACTTGCTATCTTAAATAAGCAATTTTAGTAACGACAAATAGTACGTACATAGGTCCCATACATTACTATCTTCTTAAGCGTAAATTAATTATTTATACTATTACCGTAATATATTTTTGTTCCAATAATGCAATGTATATGTACCCAGTAGCAGCATTCAGTCGCCGGGAAAGGTTACTTGAAATTGTCATGAGTTACTTGTTAAATAATAAATTTGTCTGGACTTGAACTCGTTTATAAATATTGTATCCAGTGAAACGTTTGTTATCGTTTAGACGCTTTTGCCACTTAATTTTTGTAGGCTCTCAGTACTAAAGGCGCACACTTACAAATAAGTAAATACTTGCATACTCGTAAGAAGAAACACTCTGAATTACAGCCAAACCAACACTTAGGCCTACCCCAGTATCATTTTTATCTTTGAACTATAATGTGTCAAATGTTTGGCCCTAGTGCTGGACCACATTATTTGCAATTTTTTACTTACAAAACCGTCAACCAGATATAATGATTTATAAAAAATTGTGACAAGTTGTGTATTTCATAAACAAACATTCAATGATAAACCATGTTGGAGCAACATATTGCAAAGGCCAACATTTCGTTTCACAACACGCAACCAACTCATAACCAACCGAGTCAAAATTTGATTTTTTGTTGTATCTGTGCACAAAACAACTAAGAAAAAAGCTAAAAATAAATTTTTATTATGAAAAGTTACATGTTCCACAAAAGTATGGCCTCCTTTGGACCAACACAAAATATACCAAAATGCAACTATAAACAATTACCATTGGTCGCAAACATTAAACCAAAATTTTAGAGTTCAAAAAACAGCATTTCTTATGAATATTGGAACAGTCTTCATACCCTATGCAATATGGCACGGATACTTTCACGTTTCTATTTTAAATATAGTTTCCTGTTACAAAAATTAGGTTTGTTATAAATGTTAGGCCAAAAAAATTAATTTACACCAAATGTCAACAGTTAGTTTACCTCCTTGTCGCCCAAATCTAGCAAACAAGTTTTAATTATAAAGAATTTCTCCTTCAAAGCTCAAAGTCTACAGAACTCTTCGTGGTACTTCCGTTTCGGTAGAAATACTGTTTTCCATTTTGTGTAATTTTTCTATTGGTGAAATTATGATTGTTTTATAACATTCTCACAACTAAGACATTCATTCTAAATGCAAACCGAATGGTTACCAACTGGTTTCCAATGTTCTGCCAACAATTTAAATGTTCAAAAAATGGCTTTTATAATGCTCAAGTTGAAAATAATAATTATAGTACTTGAGATTAGGAAGGAATACTATATGTATTCCATTTAATGAATTTTTTTCTGTCAGTAAATTTATGTAGTTTTAAAATAATTGACCTAACACAAACATTGATACCAAATGTCGACCATATGATTACCATATTTTTTGCAAACTTCAAAATGTTCAAAGAATAGCTTGTCCAATCTTCAAGAATAGAACAATTTTATAGCATGTAAGATTGGGTATGAATATGTTATCTTTTCAATAAATATATTATACTTTCAATGTTATTTTTTATAAAATTATGTTGGTTTTATAACTAAGGTCCAATATAAACATTTATACCAAATGCCAACCGTATGTTTGACAGCTTGTTGCCAATATTGTACCAACCATTTAAAATATTCGAAAACTTTTCTTTCAGTTCTCAAGTCTAGAGACATCTTCAGAACCTATGATATTGAGTAGGAATAATACATCGTCTTTTATATTTCAAATTATTTTTCGCATAGTTTTATTATGTTGGTTTTATAATGTTGGACCAACTTACATGTTAACACCAAATTCTAACTATTTGTCCACTAACTTGCTGCCAACTTCCTACCAACCATTTTAAAACATAAAAAATGTTTCTTATAATGCTAAAATCTTTTAAGCACGCCATTGCTTGTGAAATTGGTTGAAAAACCATCATATTTTCCATTTAAAAACTTTTTGTGTTTCTGCAAAATGTCGACTTTGTAGCGTTGATCCAAAATTACTACGTTTAGAGTAACAACTCAATCTATATTGAACTAGAAATGGACTGGAGAATCTAGATTCAAATTACTTGAAACACGTTCCTACTGGACTTAAGTACGAGTGGAGTGAGTAATCCAGACCAATCGGCGAGGACAGGACGTAGAATCCGGAATGAAACGTTTACTTTAACCACCCATCGTACTGAACTGAATGAAACCGAAGCGGTCGCCATATTGAATCGTTTCTTTGGTTTTGTAAGCGGTTAGAATCGTCCTGAGCTAGCTAAATACAACTTTTTTGTTATAAAAATAATTGCATGTGCCAAATATATCCAAATAAATATATCGACAAATAAACTCAAACAAAATATCTAGCAAGTATTCGCCTCTTGCTTTTTATGACTGTATATTGTTCTGTAGTTCAGTGTTTTGCAAAGAGATGTCTCTAGACACAGAGTCAATCCCTCTTTATATGTCAGTCTGGATCGAAAATTTTACTGTAAACGTATTTCAGCCCACTTCCACTTTAGGTTCGCTCCATGTTGAATCCAGTCCTAGTTCAGTCCAATCCGGAATTTTACCATTAAATATACAAATTAACATGTATGTAGCAAAAAACAACTGTATTTATACCAAACTGTTGCCGTCACTCAACCAGTAAGTTAAAAATTTAAAAAAGAGTTCTTTGCAATAGTGTTTAAGCTCTATTACAAGTAAAATTGAATTTTATTTACAATACTGATTAGTTAATAAAAAAACTATGATTTTTCAACGATTTCAACTGATTTCCAACATTTGGATAAGCACGTTGCTGTCAGGATTCTCTTAGGCTTACCACTGTTCATTGAATTAGCATATCACACGTCAGATTTGAACAACTAGTTATAATATTTTCTAGGCCTATAATACCGCTGATGAGGATATTCATTTAAATTAAGTGGGCTCGCGGAATATTTATGTCTGAACTATAACTGCGGTAAACAGCTTAAAAATTACTGGTAGGCTTACACTTATTGAAACGTTTTTTTCTTAATGCAACCTTTGCTACAGTGAAGGATAATAATTTAGTTCTAGTATTTCCGTGACCGCAAACCCTATAGTGTTGTAGATTTTGTAGCAAACTAATTACAAATTTTGTTATGAAAATACTTCAGAATCAATCGAAAAGTTTTGTGCAGGCGATTTCTGCAATATTCTGTAAAATAGCTACATACATGTGTGCAATTATGCACTACATGACTGCACAGTGTCAGGAAATTTTAAAGCATTGATATAAACATAATTGATGTATTTTACACTATTGTGACAAAAACTACCCAACACTGCTTTAATGAAACATGTATCAAGCTAATCATATATATATATATATATATATATATATATATATATATATATATATATATATATATATATTTGAATATAATGCAGACAGGACACATAATCAATTGTAATTTTACGGTCTATCAACAGTATCAATAGTATATTTAACATGTTAAAAGCCAACAGGTGGTTCGTTATTAGAGACACTTGCTAAATAAATTGGTCCATTTCTGAATATTCAGCACATTGTAATCATTACAGTATGTCGCATTTCGCCATTATCCCAGCACAAGGAAATTTAGTACTTTGTTAACCTTACATAATTTTTTCTTCCACTCTTTACTGCAAAACCAAGCGTAATGAAACGTTTACACAACACTTGATTTATAACTCGTTTTTATGTTACGCATGTTGAGACAGCTATTCATATACACAGAGCACTCATACTTAATTTCCAGGAACACATGTTTGGTACATAAGATTCGATATTTTAGAAACATGGAGTGAAAATATTTTGATGTACAGTTACAATTGAACAAGTATGTCAACTACAGTAACTCATTCAAGTCAGTACAAATGCAATAATCTCCATATATTAAGTGAAAAAGAAAATTTAATTGGAAGATCGTTGGGAAAGCCCACATATAGGACGTAAAAAGGAACATAACTGGCAACTTGTCGACACCATAAGTACGTTCCAAAATTGGCAGGAAACTCTGAAATATTTTTTGAGCCATGAGGTACAAGCACCTATTTTTAAAATAACTTATTAAATATGTGAAATTATTATTATCTTTCATTATAATACTTACACGCCAAATTCTGTAAATAATGTAATAGCGTTATTTTCTCGTGGAAATCTATCTGACAAATTTGCAAGCTAAAAAGACTACATGTAAGAAGCTACAGTTAATACTTGTTTATGATACTATGAGACTTATATTAGCTAAAACATTACTTTAATTACTGATATATCTGTAATTTTAAAAATAACATATTATAACCGTTAAAGCAACTGTGTTAACACATACTTCTACTCTATCCCATACGCGCCATATTTGGGAGGAAACAATGCAGAAGTTTCCAAGATAAAATGTAAAAATGGTTCTATCTTCACATATTAGATGATCAAGCTCTCTCAGAGTATAACATTTTGGTTAATTAGTTCCATTTTTTTTTTCGAAATAATTTATGTGTTAGCTAAATTTTATACGATTACTAGGGTTAAAAACTAAATGTTTTCTACTCTTGATGAGAGAAAATATAATTTCGTTAAATGTGCCATTATTCACAAACATTTTATAAAATATAAGTTAGTTTTAATTAACAACCACAACGCACATGCAATTGGCATTACATTGTCCACAGCAGGTCCCCAAATTAACAAATACAATTTCTGTGATTACCGTACACTATTTCCAGTTATGAAACAAAATATATAATGAAACTTTTACCGTAAATTCGCAGTTACATACCACTTTGCATTGTGCATTTAAGACTAGAATCGCTGCTACTGGCTGGAGTGTTGTGAAGTTCCTGCGAGCTTTATATATATATTTTTTCTCGTACTGATCAGGTAGTTTTAAGAAATTGTACTTGAGGCTAAGATACTTGTCGGGCTTTCAGCTGCTTGCGTGTCTCGCCATCGAAACATAATATCCTTGTAATCACGAAGTCCTTTATTAATTTTTTAATGATCATAGCATACATTAAACTTTACTGCGAATTTTAAAGTCAACTCCAAAATTCTTCGAAAGATTTGCCTCTAGCTACCGAAAATTATATTCCAGCCACATAAAAAAAATGTAAACAACATTATGCGATGGAGAAATAGTATTAGAAATCCGGCAGTACTTTAGGCTCGAGGTTCACCAGATAACTATCCCCGATCAAGGTCATCCAATGTCACGGTCATTTCAATGTAATACTACCAACAACTGCTCATCTCATCTCCATGAGCACAACAACTGAACCTACATATTTTTTACAACAGAACTCACGACTTGCAGTGGTCTTTGTTGCGATTTTTTTAACCCAAATGTCTAGTGATCTCAAACTGCTCTCCTGATACTGAGTTACAAATATTGATAACTTGAATTCTTTACGAACAAAATCTAAAGTATCGTCAGATTGAAGGAAACCTGAACTAAAATAAAAACCAACGAACGCGAATAAGGGCCCTCCTCCTTCATTTCAGGGGTGTAGCGGAAGCAACCTAGAATTCTTTCAAAGTAACCTCATACTTTATTGCAGATTTGGATTTAAGATTTAAACATGCGGTTATTTTAAAAAAGCTTTTATTTAACTTGAAGTGTATGTACGTGTTTCGGATTAAATCTTGCAACTGAATTTTAAAGCAGGTATTCTCAACCGATTGAGCTGAAATTTCGCATACACGATTAGTTTGGATGACAATGCATAGTTCGCTAAAAGACGTCATTCTAAATCTAATATGGCGAACTGTCCAAGATGGCGGACTAATTATTTTCTATCCACTCCCATGATATTGGTCTCAAATGTAAAGGTTTGCTGAGAAGAATACGAACTAGATGACGTCCGCGTTCATCTCTTCGAGGAGAAGGTGTACTACTGCCCCGCTAAATGGTAAGACTTAGCAGGGCCGTGTATTAACTAATATCGACCTACACCCTGGGCAAATTCTAGTGGTGGTGAAAAAAAATAATTGAAAATCACACCCGTACCCGTGTTTCGTCAGACACAAGTAAGCTTCAAGCTGAAATAAGTGGCGCATACCTAAAAACATCCAAGTCAAGAAGAGGCCGTGCGGAGGACTGAGGGGCATCAGAGTGTACAAACATGATGTCGTGAACGTAACACGTCAGAGCACCAGGGCGAACCCTGTTGTATATTAGCTCTTGCCCTTCTAACCGAAGTTCTGGGAGGCTCGAACGATATTTCTACGGCACTAATTTGAACAACATTAAAAAATAACTAAAAAATAAATAAAAATAAATTGACAGTCAAATAATTTTTAAAATTATGCTTTTATTTAAATGCTATAAAAAGTGAACATAAATTTTAAATTAAATAAAATCCATCAATTTATATGATATAAAAGCTTGTCGCGAGATTTACCTTTGTAGACTAACAAGAATACAGTATGTAACTTGATATTAACAAAAGTAATTCTAAGAAAAAATATATGTTTTTGTAAAATCTCGCGACAATCTTTTATATAATATATATTTTGTAACATAATAAAGTGCTGGGTTTGATTTAGTTATAGTTTCTTTTCTTCGTTTTAGAGAATTTTATTAATAGCTTGTTTTTAAAATGGTTTTTACAATTGATATATTTATTTTGAAATGCCTATCTAAATTCATTACATAGCAAGAAAAATCGCAAAAAAATTAGCCCACACTTGGGATTGCAAAATGAAACTAAACGTGTTAATATTTTTAATAACTATCAGGTGGCAACAGTTGACCTCCCTCCCCTTGGGTGACGAGCTTGGGGAAGTAAGGGGTCTTAGAGACGATGATGATGATGTGAGGTGAAGGGACAATACAACAACCATTCCCAAGCCAGGAATCGAACCCAGGACCTCTCGCACCACAGACCGGCTTCCAACCAAATATGCTAGGAAGGCTGACTGGAGCAGGGAAAGTATTTCTAAATTTGTAATGGGAATACCCCATATATCACTGACAAAAAAGAGCTATTTTACACATAACCAGTAGTTTGTAATCGAAACATTTTGCTACACTCCATAGGGCACAGCTTATAGAGAGTGGAACAAATGAAAATTGTCACCTTGGGAATTCTGAAATATTCGGGATTGAGTAAAAACAGAGGTAAACATTAGAAAAACATATTTTAAAAAAAATTCATCAGGAACACACCAAAATAATAACCTCTGCAGTACCGATTTACAAACAAGCTGTATTCACACAAAATGCATCAGTATTATAAGATATAGGTCATTCAGGATAAAGTGAGCACTAAAGATTTAACCTTTGAAAAAAATCACTAGCCGTTACTGCATATATGCCACCACTAACAAGAGTTGCTTTACTGCTTATGTGGTTGGTAGCGATTCATTGCATGTAGTTACGTGTATTTTCCTATTTGAATACAACATTAGTGAAAGAGCATATGATGAAATCGACTTCTCTGAATTTAATATACTTCAAAATATTTACTTATGATCTTATTGACATTCATACTTACAGTAGTATAATTAGACTCGATTGGCGCGAGAATAATGTGTCGCTATCGCCGACCTCAAGTCATTTGGTCGTTACAGCTTGCTTCGCGCTTCAGATAGTTTAAAAGTCCACCGACAGGTGGCATCAGAGTTAGGTTCTCGCCGCCAAGTTGCATCATTTGCGTGCGTTTGTCCGTTGTGCGTATATACACATTCAAAAGTATTGGAAATTACTTTGAGTATCATTGTCGAATGATGTGAAACCATCGGTAATCTGTAAATTATGTTTTACGTTTGTCAGCCTAGAAACATTATACTTTTTATTTCATATGTTAAGAAAATACATTATTTATTGTTTCTGAAGTGCGTCGTCGTTGTTCGTGGCAGTAGAACTGCACGAAACTTGAATTATTAAGTAGCATTTGTCATGTCTGTTTTTAGTGGCGGTTTTACGTTACAAATTCAAACAATATATGCCCTCATTTACGAGGTTCGTAGCGGCAATAGTGCGTGTTGTTCAGATTAGTCGATGGACAGAAACCAGACATTAACTCCCAGGTATTTATAACTAAGATTACTTTTTTTTATATCATATATTCAGCCCCCGTGCATTTAATGAGCAGATATTGTAGCTAAAATTTATCGGAGTATTTTAATGTAGTTGGAAACATTGCACGACCCTATGTAAATAAAAGCACGTGGCATTATTTGTGTTTACATTCGGCGGAAAGATATAAACTGGCAGGAAATAGAAAATAATCAGGCATTTTTTTAGTGTTCACTTTATTCCGAATCACCTATACCAAAAATACCGTTACTATAATTTGTATTGGATTGCAGCAACATTATTTTGATAATGTAAAACTGGTTATAAAGGTTGTCCTAAATGTTTGTTCGGCCAATAGCCAAATATTAAGTTAAGGTAGAGGTAATTCTAATGAGCAAAATCTCAACCTTGAAATATTTTCGATTAACTAATACAATAATAATTTCATAATTTCATATTAAAGGTACACAATTACAATAATTTATGTTACTCATTACTCATTATGTCCATAAAGTACTAATTCGATATAATTTCACTAAACACATTTTAATTGTATGTAGCAGGAATAGTCTATGTAGCGCGAACCAGTGCTGCAACCTCATAGTTAAAATGTCTCAGTATAACTGTAAATTGCATAACAACACAAAAAGATGACGAATGGGGCATAAAAAATCGCCCATCGAACTGAATAACGATGCCTGGCTTTTGGTACTCTTCATGTACCCGTTAATTCTCAATTAATGTAACCAAGAGGTCACCTCGCGCACTAATCGTCGTTTTCTCAAACAGCAGTCCAAACCGCCGAGTGAAGTCAACCACAGTGACGTAAAACAAGAACGCTTACAAAGCGGCACTATAACATTTCACTGCAAACTCTCATAGCGATAACCAAAGAAATGTTACATTAATGGGTAGCGATACGCCCGAAACCAGCTTTCCACCGAACACCGCCTCCCCATGATGCTTTTGCAGTACACAGTCAAACGCATGCCTACCGGCACGTTTGCCATTAAGTGCATAATAACTTCTCAAACTTATTTAGGCTACCGTAATAGCAATGCGCCTGTGCCCTCTAGCATTTACAATTCCGCACACCACAAACTTCGAGTGACTTGCGGGTGCTCTCACGGTACACTTCGCTACGCTCCCACAAGCAACAGCACTAGTACTGCCATCGTCCACAGCTCGCTCGCCACTGCCAGGCCAAAAAACTGCTCGCAGCTCAGACTGCTTACCTCTGCGTCTGACCACCGCGCGGCACTACAAGACATGCGCAAAGGCATGCGCACTAGTCCATTCCACACGAGACACCTGGCGCACTCACTCACTACAGGTAAGATTCTAAACACATGGGATGACACACACCAATTTATAGTCATCACATTTTAGTGGCTATTATTCTTGATACAGAGCATTGGTTTATTTCAAGAAAATACTGACAGCATTATGCAGGAACAACGACGTGGACAAAGTAGGATTGTGTTCTTACAGCGTGTTTGTTTAACGTGGTAATATAGGAACAGCGATCCAGGGACAACGGCTGCCGGCAGAGGATCCCGGTAACCTGACAACCGCTAACATCTTGGATGATATCGCAGAAGCCATCTTGGACGATCTTGACCTTTAACATTGATCTTGACCTTTGCATCAAGGTCACCGAAATCAAATTTCAAAATTTTTCCAAAAAATTCAAAAAATTAGAAAAATTCCAAAAATTAAAACATTAAAAAAATTAAAAAAATTGTGATAAATTTAGAAACTTCCAAAAAATATTACAAACATGTTACCGCCAATTTTTTCGCCCGTCATTGTGATTCTGCCAAACATCTTGCACTATTATTCCGAGACTTCCGAAAATTTTTCGCTTTTGCATTCTATTTGAATCCCGTCTATATTTAAACAAAAATATGTTAAAAAGTTGTATATAAAGTATATATAATAAAGAACTATCTAATAAAAATATTTTATATAAATATTATTTAATTAAAAATAACCGACACATCTCAACCGGATGAGCTCCAACAAAATGACTACTACCTCCCCCAACTTTTTACATGCATATAATAATTTACATCTCCCTCCCCAACCCCACACCCTACTACCAATCTCCACCCCACACTTCATCCACTCAACACTCCCACACCCACATCCCTCCCTACCCCATCCACTGCTCCCTCCCCTTTCTTTCTGCCCACTAACCCTTCTCTTCTTCATCTCGACCATCATTCACCGTATTTCCTGTTAAAACATGTCATCCAATCCCCTACCTTCTACATTACATATGAGTAGATACAGTTTTCCCTCTACTCAGCTATAAAATATAATATCCCAATTCCACTATCCTTGCATGTTTTATTTTTTTCTATCACGACTCTACCTTTCTGCGCATGTTATGTAATTTGTTTGTGCAGAATTTAATTATAATATTCTTCGAGCACTTAGGGAAAAACATAAAACTGAACTTTATTTACACTATATTATCAACATACTACTAGATTAAAACGCAGAAACCATATTTCACCACCATTCCCTTTTACCTCGCTACCCCTTACCCCTTCTAACTATTCATCCTGCACATGTACTAACCAACTTTAATCTGTATAACTCACCACCTTTCAATTATATCCCCATCTACTCTATATCACCACCATTATTTTATATACACCCATGTATACATGCATATGACTCTTCGAGTCCAGTCTTCGACCTGTTGTAGCCATTGGTCAATTTGAAGGCAGAAACTAATAATCGAAACCACCATCGCTATATCTTCATTACAACAAGTAATATTTTTTAAAAACTTCATTTTAAATCTTACTTTACAGAAGTTTATTAAATAATGTACCTTAGACATGTATTTATAAAAAAATTAAGTTTATATCCAATAAATATTACACTTACATTTTTTATTCTCTAGAATGTATACATTTCACCACCAATACCTTTGTAATCTATTGAATGTACTCCCTTTTCCCTAAGTCCATGTATTATTGACTGTATTACATGTAAATGGGAATAATCCCCAGCTTCTCGCATAAAGCTTGAGCCTGTCAACCAGTTTGTTAGGGTCTTCCGAATATTCGTATTCATTGTATTGGTCTTCCTTCGTCTTCGAATCACTTGTCACCAACTCTTCACTGGAGAGAAATGTGCAAATGTTGGGATAATTTTCATCGGCACAGTCTTCGTCATCTCATTCTTCAGTGATTACACCAGTGTCAGTTTTCTTCAGATATTCATCGTCATGTTTTGCACGATTGGCATGATCAAGTTTTCTTTGTGTATGAATACCATTTCTGACATCAATATTAAAGGTTTCGGTGATTTTTTTTACTGGAATATTGAAGTTCGTCATTTAGATGCAAACACTCAGCTATCATATACTTTGCACCAGCTGACACTGCTGGTTTATGTATACTGCTTGTTCAATCTATAGGTCCTTGGCCATTTGTGACTGTATTGCACATTGGAGGGATAGATGAAACCATACATATTTGTCCCAGCTCTTGTGAACCTTGCGAAGTATCAGTCTTGTGAGATGTAGTATCTTGATGTAATGATGCCAACTGGTTTCCAGCACACCAAAATATTCTACCTTTACATCTCTTATTTTGGGCTTTCAAGTTGTCACATTTGGTAAATTGAATACCACACTTATCGCACTGTAGAAACTTGCTCACTGCTTCTAGGATACACATACACTTTTCATGTCGTTTATGATTGTAGCTTTTAGTAAATTACTTCTTGCCTCTTTGGCATTGAATTCGCCCAATTTCCATGAACGGAGAAGGTACACAAACCTGAAACATATTCAAATAGCACTCCCAACCATAATTCCAGTTACTCCATTAGAGAATCCTTTGACTCACTCATGACGCCTTTGTGACTCCTTTGAAGACTCTTTTGAAGACTCCTTTGAAAATTCCTTCGTGAATCATTTAAAGACTCCTTAGTGAACCCACTGACACCTTTAGAGCTTCCGTTGACTCCTTCGTTACTACTTTGACTCCTTCGTAACTCATTTGACTCCTTTGAAGACACCTTTGGAGACTCCTTCATGACTTCTTTGACTCTTTGTTACACTTTCGTGAATTCTTTGACTCTTTTGAAGGATTCTTCGTGACTCCTTTGACTCCTTCGACTCTTTAGAAGACTCCATCGTGACTCCTTTGAAAACTTCTTGTCTCATCTGACTTCTTTGTGACGCCTTTTACTTCTTCGGTGACTCCTTTGACTCCTTCGGAGACTCCTTCGTGACTTCTCTGACTCCTTAGTGAATCATTTGACTCCTTTGAAGGCTCCTTCGAAACGACTTCGGGATTCCTTTGATCCCATTGAAGACTTCTTTGATTTCTTTATGACTCCTTCGTGACTTCTTTGAATCCTTTGAGTACTTCTTGTCTCCTCTGACTCCTTCGAAGATTTTTGATTCATTAGAAGACTCCTTTGACTCTTTCAGAGACCTTTTCGTGACTTCTTTGACTCCTTAGGAGACTCATTTGGGGATTTCTTCGTGACTCCTTTGACTCCTTCGGAGACTCCTTTGTAGACTGAGTAACAGCTGATATTTTTCAAGAATATCTGCTATTTATGTAAGTCACTGCAGAAGTGTAAGTTGTCATACCACAGGTTCTTCATGTGGTAAAATGCATATGATCTAATCATGGATACATATCATAGAACAAAAAATAAACATAAAAAGTGTTATTTTGCTTAATCCTTAATATCTAAATGTGTTACTTCTTTAGAATCATTAAGTTATAACATGGGTATGTAATAATAATAGTTTTCAGCACATGTAAGAGAAAATCATAGTAATTTGAATATAACGCACATGTTAATGTTTGTTTTCAGAATTAAAATGATAATATTGACAGTGCCTTCCTAAATTGGTATTTTAACTCTATAGAGATTTTAAAAATTGACAGTGTTGGTGTTTTGCATTCGTTTTCTTGTACTATTGTGATTTTGGACATGAATAATCTCGTACTTGATTTTCTATGTTTTTTAATCTGGGAAGATAATTACTTTTGTACCTTTTCTGTCCCACATGGTAAAACATGTCAAGTCATCTAATCATCTCGCTACCTAGTCTATGGGTCTCATCGAAGGTATATAAAATAATACATAATACGAAACTGTAACTTTTCTACTAAGTCACATAACAACACACTTACTTACAGAATAATGAAATTCTACAGAACAGATTTTTAAAGAAACATCTACACTGACAAAAAATATTAAATAGACCTATAAGGAAGATAATTTTTTTTTATTCAGTTCTTAACATTAACTCCTATCACGCCCATCACTTGTGATGTAGCATTAGCAAAGCATGGAGAAACCCTGGAAATCAATAATACGGTATGAAATAGGAATACTCGGCGAAAATACATACATTATCCATTACGAATCTCATATGTGTGAAAATCGTAGGAAACTGTAGCAGGATTCTAAGCTATAGCACAGTGGTTTGACAGTACTTTGACTACTGTGCTAAGTGAACTATACATTGCATAATATTAAAAATTAAAAAGATTGAACTTTTAACTGCAGGCATGTAAGTACTTCTAAGAGTTAAATTATACATTTCGTTGTCTTTCTGATTAGGTTATTTGTATGTAAATGGTTTCAACTTTCCTCATTGTGTCAATAAACCATCAGTAAAAAAAATTAATCACTTCTCCCGTGTATTATTATAGTTAGCATATAAAGTCCTATTTTCATAGAAACACAAATATCTGTTTCTATTACCTCTGTCTCTACAATATTCTTACAAAAAATATATTCGATGTATACTTCTGTAGATACAACTCTATATGTATTAACTGAACCAGCTACACATGTTACAAGATATGGCTTTTCCCCTGTAAAAATTACAAAAAAAAAAATTTCTCAGTGTCAGTTGTATAAAATAGCCGATTCTGGGACAAGGGGATAAAGGATCGGATTGATGGATTCGATGATGATGTCATGGCAGCCATATTGGATGACCTCAGGTCCACGATCTAAGATGATGTCACTATCAAAATTTCTCAAAAATTTCCAAAATTTCGCAAAATTTCCAAAATTTTCTAAAATTCTAAAAATAATTTTAAAAAATTATGCCCCTACCATCTTGTTTCCCGCGTTAATCTTGTTCCATGATACATGCCGTCAATTGTTTTACTTAAATGTAGGCAACTTTCTTGAATGTGTTTTACGAGTCTTCCGAATGTTTTTTTATTTTTCATTCCGAACACACCCCTCTCACATCTCATAATGTAATAAATTTTTTAAAAAAGTTAACATACGTTAATATCTATAACATATCTAAACAAGATCCCCCACCCCTTCCCCGTGCTAACAACTTAAACCTGACTTATATCCTAGCTAACCCCGAACTCTCTCTAATAAATCGAATCAATTAAAATATAGGGGTTTTCTCCAAGTCATCAATTACTTAATAAAATTTTGCATTTCTACCACACCCCACCCATATCTTCCAAAGTAAAAAATTTTTTTTAGTAAAATTATATTAAGTAAATAACTATATCACACCTGCATAGGCTACCCCACCCTTCCTCAAGCTAATAACTTAAACATGTGTCCTATCCTAGCTATCCCCAGGCGATTGTCAATAAATCCAATCAAATAAAATATAATGGTTAACTCCAAGCTTTCAGAAAATTTTCGATGTTGCATTCCCAACAAACCCCCTCACACTTCATAATATAAAATATTTTTTAATAAAATAAAATTAAGTAAATAACTATATCACACCTGGACTGGCTCCCAACCACTTCATCAAGCTAACAACCTAAACATGCTCCTTATTCCAGCTATACTATAACGATTTCCAATAAATCCAATCAAATATAATGTAAGGATTTTCTCGGATTTTTTTCGATATTTCATTCATACAAACACCTACTAATGCATAATTACGAAAAACTCGCTCAGTTAGATTAAAATGAACACCAACATTATATATCCGAACATCATCAGCATATTGGCGCCCCAATCATTCCCAAGCTAGTAACTTAACCCCGAATCCCATCCTAACTATACCCAAGACATTGTCAATAAATTCATTGCAATAAAACAGGGTTTTTTTTCAGAGTCTTCCGAAATTTTTTCGAAGCAACATTTATACCAAAGCCCACTAACAGCACAAAAATAATAAAAGTTTTAAAATTAAATAAAATTAAATACCAACATGACATACCCGAACATCATTGTCACATTGACTTCCTACCCTTCTTTAAGCTAATAACTTAAACCCGACTCTTATCCTAGAACGACTTCCAATCAAATCATTTAAATAAAAAATAGAGGTTTTTTATCTGGTCTTCCGAAATTTTTTAGATTTTGCATTCCTACCTAACACCACTCATAACTCATCTATTTTTTGTATAAAACCAATTAAATTAAAAATAGCCCACACTATATGCTTAGACGAGTTTTCTTAGCATACCATCATGCTTCACACTTATATATTATGCTACTGGCAGATGCCTCCCCCTTTTACCTATCTTCACGACAGTTTTTAACCTTCCCCATCTTCCCTAGTCATCACATGCATTCTTATCGCATGACCACCATATGAGACTCCTCCGCTCCATACCATGATACCATTCTGTACCACATCCCCCTCCTTGACGAGTCAGCACATACATGCATCGCAGTATAGTACAATACTAACCTTTGGAGTTCCCCTTGCTCTCTCTTTCCACGAGTCGCCACACTCTTGAGGCGTGATGTCGTAAGGGTGTCGCAACGTGATGCAACTCTGTAAGCGACTTTCAGCATCTTTCTCGGGAGCACACTTTCCCCCACATCCCTCCACACCTCCACTCTAACCAGCCCTAACCTAGCTTTACCCAAGTTATCTATAAATTCATTCAAATAAGAAAATTAAGGTTTCCCCGAATCTTACAAACTGTGTTTTCATTTAAATTTCAACCAGATCCCACTCATATATCACAAATAAAAAATATTTTGTAATAACATTAAAATTATAAGTATCAAACCGTCATGTCGCACCATAACGAGATCCATAGCACATGCAGGTCCCACCACCACAACAATAACTTAAAGCAGACTCTTATCCTAATTATACTGTTAAATTTTGAATAATATTGTACTGCTTGGTGGAATTCCCCCAAACTTTACCAACCAAACTAGGAGGTCCAGGAAGGGTAAACCAATAGGTTAACCCGATTAAGACGGCTCCTAGGTCAGTCAAACAAAGAAAGGGGAAAACAGCACTAACGTGGACACCAGTTGTTGATGGGTGCTCCTTATTAGAGGTCAGAGAAAGGGCCGAGCCTTCTTTCCCAACCACTTCATATTAAAAATTAATAATTTAAGAGACCATACAAAAATTAATTTTAATTTAGGAGCATGAGAGCCTTTGAATATTAAACTTTATGAACAGAGTTAGGTTTAGTAAGTAAAATTATAATAAGAACTCAGAAAAAATGTCTTTTTTAATACCTTCATTAGTTGATTAGAACAATAATAAAATCTTTGCACAATGAGTATTTGGTGTATGTACAATAACAAATCAAGAGAAGCATGTATGGCTTAAGCATATCATAATAAATAAATTAAAGAAGAGGATCCCCAAAAATTAATGATGAACTTATGTTTAAGGACACCGTCTACTAGAACCGTGAAGAGGCGCGCAGACCTTTAACAATCCTGATTTCATTCGAAAACCATTCAACATGTTGTCGCGCGGTTAGGCTACAAAAAGCATTTAAGGATCTCAGTACAGGTCTATAATTTTGCCATTAACTGTTATCGTTCCTAACAAGTATTTTGTTTTGAGTGTGAAAGTGACCGAATCGGGACTTTTAACGCTGTTTTTTATGTAAGAGGAATCATTTTCACGATATTCTGATTATTATAGACCTGTAGAGCGACTCTTTCCCTTTCGTCACGTAAGATAAAATTATAGGGTCACCGCTTAAAGTCCCGTAGTAAAAACATTTCGGCGGGAAACTTGCACACTAGTTCAGAGCTTGGCTCCTTGAGGCGACGCGGCATTTGATGCGCGCTTCAAGGTCGACCTTACTGCTCCATCGCTTTTGAGCCTCTCACGCGCGCGTAAACGGCGCCCTTAATTTTACATATTTTAACAAATTTTCAACTATCGTGGTTCAATTAATTTTGCAGAGGTTGTGATCAAATATGAAATAAAAAGTCTCAAATCTGAATAAATAGTGCTGTTTGCACATCAAGTAGTTAGGACGAGAGAAGGAAAATAAATTTATATATATATAGGCCTATAGGCTGGACTTTCCTGGTGTCCTTCATGGGGTCACTCTTGCCACTGTTGAAAGATGTTACTTCTCCATCTCGTTCATGGTTACTGATGACGGTACAGCGATAGGATGAGTAGAAATAATGATACCTCTACATAGGAAGATGTAGACAAGCCAAATCCCTCAAATACTGGATAGGCTTCCTTTCCTTCTACATAGCAAAGAGTTGAAACCGCGTGGCGGGGACCGCTACATTAAACAAGCAAACAAATAAATTTAAAAGATGAATGTCATAAAAACTATGTAACACTAGGGTGCAAAAGGTAATAAAGTGGAAGAATAAACTCACCCTAGGCGGAAAACTTGTCGGATTACGACATTACAAAACGATAAAGATCACTAAGCGTTTGGCTGATGTTCACGCCATGATGTGTAAGAAAGAACAAGGTCGAGACAAAGAAATGCATATAGGTTATAGGCCGCCATAGAGTCGTAGCTACTTGATGTTACCAAAAGAGTATAACACTAAAAAAATAGTATTTAGACACTATCGAACAAAACTTCCTAACATAAGTTTTTAAAACACACATGTTTTTAATAATCAAAACGTGATAGTCATAATTTAAATTTAACCAACAACAATGTGTTTGATTCATTTGAAAACGAATATGATCAGATTATTATTAAAAATGGTCAGAAGTATTACTAGCCATGGTTAATTCCATTCATGTTCACCTGTTTGCTTAAAGTGAAATATGAGTCTCTGACGATGCGCAGACGCCAAACCGAAAGTACCTATCTACTGTCTGACCTACTTACATGCAATTGTTTATTCGTTCATTCGTGTATAAAATAACCAAACAAAAAAGTGTACCCTGCACACACACAGACTCATACACACACCAAAGAATCTCTCCACTCGAAACCATTTTGCTCCGCACATAATCACTACCACACACTTACATCACACCCCCAACACACGTATACTACACATACTTAAACACACCCTACACATACACACACACAAAACACTCCCCAACACACTACCCCCCACACAAATATTACACATAACCACACACCCTACACATCACACACCACCCCCAACACACAAACTCCACATAACCACACACCCTACACACCACACACACAGCACACCCATCAAAAACACACACTCCACATAACCACACACATCCACACACCACACACATCCACACACCACACACATCCACACACCACACACATCCACACACCACACACATCCACACACCACACACATCCACATACCACACACATCCACACACATCCACACACCACACCATCCACACACCACACCATCCACACACAACCCCCACAACACATCCCCACACCACACACACCCACACCACAACCCCCTACACACATACCATATACCCATATTCTCACACTTCCACACAATACACCTACCAAGCAAACATTCACACAACTGTGATGCTCCACATACATCAGCGTACACTCCGCACACACACACACCGAACACACACACACACTAACCCCGTATTACTTCATATCCGGTTATTGAAACTCATCATATGACAAAACTACTCATCGTCTTAGATAGCGATTTGAGGAGTCGCCAATGTAGAGTAACCTCACTCTGTTAGGCCACACTTTTTGATGTCAAATTTCGGATCTCAGTTTTAGACCTCTATATTAGAGTGTCCTCACCTTTTTCTGTACTATTTAGATTGTATACTTATTTTTGCTGCAAGCATACACATGTTTTGAACATCAATTAATGTATTTCAAGTTTTCCTTAAGTACCTAGTCGTAATATCATATCTCATTCACAATCCCAGTAAGATACATTAATAAAATACAGTCTATTTTACAAAATACAGTACGTCCCACAATTAAGTTAAGTGTATTTTTATATCACTTATATATTAAATGTACACACAGAGTATCAAAACCTGGATTAATTTTTTAAACAACATATAACATGGTAAGAATTTGCAAGTAGAAGATCCACACAGAATGCCCCTAACAGTATTTGGAAGCACGGAACCATGCCTTGATACGAGAGAGTCGACTTCATCCTCAGCAGTAATACATATGGCAAACGAGCTACTTGCTATTTGAGGCCCAATTTGCAGTGACTGCAGTTATATGTGAGGTGCTTGCGGTTTTATGTGAGGTGCCTGCAGTATTATGTGATGTCCCTGCAATTTTATGTGAGGTACCTGTAGTTATATGTAAGGCGCATGCAGTTCTATGTGCGGTGCCTGCGATGATATGTGCGGTTCCTACGATGATATGTGAGTTGCCAGCGATGAGGAGTATGCACAGTCGTGTGCGGAGCATGTGAAGACATGTGCGGAGTATGCAGAGACATGTGCGGAGCATAGTAGTATGTTTTGGTTCCCGATTGAGGCGCTCCACGCCATGTTGGTTAACCTTGACATTTAACTGTGACCTTGAACTTGACCTTGAGTGTCCAGTTATCAAAATTTTCTCAAATTTCTAAATTTTCAACAAAATTACAAATTTTCAAAGAAATTAAAAAAATTACAATTATTTTAACAATTAAAAGAATTTCAATAATTTCGAAAAAATATTGAAAAATCAGGAAATAATTATTACCTCCATATTGTTTCCAGACGACGTCTTGTTTCCGGCCGCCATCTTGAAGTTTTTTCCAAAGCTTCAGAAATTTTTTTGATTTCGCATTCCTTTCTAACACGCACATATTTATTAAATAAAATTTTAATAAATATATTTTTATGTTAAAAAATTTTAATAAAAATGTATTTAATAAAAACAACTTTTACATAAAAATTACTTAAATAATCACCGACACGTCTTACACGGACGAGCTCCATCGACACACTGAATCTCCCAACCACTTTTTACAAGTATATATTAATTGATCCCCCCCCCTTTTCACTACCCAGCAAGTAATTTAATTGGCTCTTAGTCATGTGATGAATCCCCCCCCCTTCGGCACTTTTCCCCTCTCACTAACACACGTGTTATAACCCGCACAAACTAGCACACCCTCCTTTCCCTTCCCCTCCTTTTTTAACTGGCTAGTGGTCACATGATGAATTCCCCCTCCCTATCACTACTTTACAAACCACTTTCTTATCCTTTGTAAAAACAATATTTCCTTTATAATTCTTACTAAAACAGCATGACATCTATGTCATCACACAGCAGCTAGATGACTGAGAAGTAGCGTCAATCGGTTGAGACTACGTATTGATTATCAATTTCAAAATTATTCGACACTTTTTTAAAAAATAAAAATATTGTGAAAATAATTTTAAATCTATATTTAAATGTCATTAATAAATACTACCTAATCGTCACTTACTTCTTAGCTATATTCGATCGATTCCCAAAAAAAACATCAAATAAGTTATTAAAAACCATTTTGAATAAATTTTTCCATTATAACTACAGTAACTTTATTTCCTACAGAACTCATCGTCTACACACACACTCCTACTAAATTAGCTACATTTATTTAAATTTTCGATAAAATCAATCATTCGTTTTAAAAATAATACATATTTCTGGACACGTACATATGCAAGACTCTTCGACCACTTTCAAATATGGCGTACACCACCCCATCGAAGAAACTGTCATATAATTTCATATTCATACTACTTATGCTAAACACACCACCCATACACCCCCGCACCACCACTACAACCAATCAACCAATGCCCCCTCTCACAACTCTACCTTCACTTCAGAGCCTGTCCGAACTGTTCATCACACTCTTCTACAGTACATATATGCAGATATAACTTTCTTACTGCTTAGCGAACTTTTATACATGCACGACACCTCGCAGTCATGCAAATAGCATCATCAAATCTCATATCACTGGTAAGCTTCCATACCAGATCAGCTATTTCAGTCGCATATATTACTATTTTCTATCAAGTCTTTACTTATTGCACAAACAAAGTATTTAAGAGGTAATAATTATTCTTGTCAAACTCCCAAGTTAAATAAAAACTCTTGTTTTTCCAAACACTACAATTTTTTTACATATAATTTATAATCAACTAGTTGCAAAACAAATATTCTATCCCATGAAAATATATTATTCAATCTTCATTTTAAAATAATCAAAGTAATGTCCATATAAGCAACAAAAAAACTACAGTTTAGCGCTTTCATCAACTTCGTGTCGTCACAATGCAAGCTAAGGCCTCGTAAATAAAGCATCATCTATGCTTCGTTGACCCAGCCACATATATTGCCAGTTTTGACAAGGAAATCCCATGCATCGTCATAGTCATTGTCATGGCGGTAGTGGTAGTCATCACCGATGACGTTATCGCCAACAGAGGTGAAGCTACCGCAGTGCTAGTCGAAGTTGTTCAACACGAGCTCACATCTCATCATAACTTATTTACTGATGTAGCTAAAATTCTGCTTCACAGCTACCATTCCCACTAGTTACAGGTAATATTAAACGTATCTTGTTATATTATTATTTTCGAAGTGAGTTGTAGTAATGTAAAGTTACATCGCTTGAACCTTACACAAACATCTCTTATTCATCCAATTTCACATAGTGTTATATTCATCGTCCTGATTGCTTTTACTGTACCGGTTTTGTGTAATCGCATACCAGCCAAACATTATATTTCTTAACTCAGTGATTTTCCAACTCTTCTCAAAGTTGTCAAACCGAATTTTCGTTCATACTATTAAGAAATGCACAAAAGTTCTTGCTGAGTTCATTTCAATATATGTCTTCAGTCAACCTCAGAAAGCCGACCACTTCAGTACAATTACATTTTTATTATAAATATCTGTAACATGTACAGCCGTAGAAGCTTCAGCTTCTCAACATTTAATACCTTCTTCGTAAGCATCCCGTCATATTATTTATTGCTGTTAGACGTACTAATACACTTGAAAATGCACCCGCACTTCTAACACCCTAATATAAAATAAACCAAACCGTCCTTATTCATACATGTTTTTCGTCTCATACCACCTACCCTACTATGTTAACATGTTCTGTAATTCATGTTATGGAATCGGCATGGCTATCTCGAAGTCATTAACAAGTATTCCGGGCTATTCACATACGAAACAGAATTTCATGTTGAGATCATCGTTAACACATCATTCGTAGTAAGTTCAAATTTCTCCTAAGTTCATTCCGTCACCGAATCTTGTTACTTTCCAGGGAGAATATCTTGACCTGTACTTATACACTATTTGTGCGAACAGTCTACAGCTCTTACAACATCAATATGCTGTATGACACGTGTTTGTTTTACATTAATTTATTCCTTGTCTCCATACAGCATATCCACACTCAAATGTCTTGTCACACTAGTTGCACTGGTGTCTAGAAGGCGTTAACATCGATTCGCACGAAGTTAAACCGTAACTTCGTAACGGTTTACAATTTCCTTAAATGACAACTTATAGCTACAGAGAAGAGACCGCCTCAAATATTAACCCGTATGCCGTTTCAAGTTGCTGCTTCATCCAATACAGATGTCGTAGTTTTCTCACTGGTACATATTCCGAATAACACTTTGAAGTCATCCGACTTCATACTCGCATACAGTTTTTTTTTCTTCATAAATACCTTCTTGTCGTAGAACACACACGATTACTTTTAATCTTCACTGGAGGTGATGTTACCTCTTCACTATTGAAATAACACCTCTCAGAACTACTGCTATTCACATAATTACTTCAGCTATAAATATAAGTTTTATCCTCTTATCTTATATCCAGTCCTGCTTACATGCTTGTGAAAAATGTCATGTTTTATTTTCAAGTGTATTCATATATACATTTCACATTTCTTTGCTAGCACTAACAAATATCGTTTGAGAGATAAAGGAAAGTCACCATCTGTAGTTCATGTCTTGACTTTGTATTTTGTCTCGTCATACAAACCAAGATACTAAATTTTTCTCGCTTTAAATTACTGCGACTTTTTACTTACTGAAAAGAAAATACATCTCGCCCCTTGCCGAAGGCCATATCTGTAGAAGGTTGTGGTTCAACCAGTAGCTTGTATAACTCTTTCCAGGGTAGGGTAAGGTTCCAATAGTTAGAACTAACTTTATTCTAGATGGAAGATCTCGTCCAGTATAGACTTTACTTTTCACCAACAACATACAACATATACAATGCATAACATGTATGTAAAATATATTATACAGTATTACACTAATAAGCAGGAGCAAACATGTTTATATGTGAAGCTTCAGATATTTTCTTCGTTCACTTTCATACGTAGTTTGTAAATTAGAAACCAATTTTATTATTTCGTATCTTTAAGAGTTCTAATACGCCTTTCTTTCCTTTCAAGATCCAATCTTGCAGTCAGACTAAAACCTAATCATTCTTCCGGCAGTAAAGTCATGATGTTGGTCGCTGACCAAAATCTCTCTCTCACCCTAACCATTCTTAACGATTCCATACGTTAAAATAAGAGATATGTAAACCCACTTGCATTAACCTACAATGTATAACTAATATACAAAACAATCACTTCTACTTTACTCGTCTTAACTATACATGACTCCTGCTTTCTACCATACATATCATAGTCATACACAAAATATAACTTTCAAGAAACTAATTACACACAACCAAAAACGTACGAATATTCTTAAGATATTTTCCTATTTAAATATAACTGCGAATCATTTTTTCCTTGCACATTAATATCTTAGTCCATCATAGTTCTAATCACCATGAATTAAAAAGTGCTTCCAAAATACGATTTTTACTGTAAAGTAATATGTCAAGATAATAATTGCGAAAAAAAATTATTATAAAGAGGGAGTTACTAACTATTATATTATTATATTTCAATAACATCATCATTTCAAAAAAAAATATATCGAACAAATTGAAATACATTTACTTCATTCGGGTGGAGGTTGTGTAGCATGCATGCTAGAGAGACAGAGATAGAGAGAGAGAGTGTGTGTGTGTGTGTGTGACTGATCACTGTACACCTGTGGCCGATAAGGTGTCCGGTGGGTTAGGAAAAAAAAGGGGGGGCGTAGACGTGTCGAGACACTCGCAGAGCTCCGGCCAGCTAGTTAAATATATGTAGTAGAGAATATTAAAACTTATAACTTTGTGACTTTACATGTCTATATTTTGTAAACGGCTGCTTGGATTTGAAAAATACTAACACTGTTGAATTGCTTTTTAAATTCTGAACAAGTAGCGTATGGTTTTTTTTTTCGAAGCGTCCACGGAGGTTCGAACCAATATCCCTCTTGGTAAAAATCATGTTTAATAAGGCGTAAAAAATTAAGCTTACATGACTCATGGTCGGGCACATACGATAAACTGATCGAAACCTCTTCTATACCGCCCCTTATGTAGGTTGCAGTCTTTTGCCAACACTAGAAATCCAAACTTGTCTTTGTAGCTAACTTGTCTTCAAATTCAACAAAAGACTTGTCTGTGTTAAGACGATCGTCGCACACTTAGACCACCGATACGAAACCGTTGTATTTCATACAGCATAATACATTTTCCTCCTGCGATGTCTTTTCTTAATGACAAGCTCAACACTTTTGTTTACCGTACTGTGGTAAACTGTTCTCTAGAATCTGTGCTCTACGCGTACACGAAGAAAGCAACTGAAGTTCGGAATCGCCTACAAGACTTACTCATGTGATAACTGTAGTGCTGTATATGCAAATAAAATAGATAAAATAGGATTAAACAATCACGTCAGAAACTGTACTTCAAAAATAACTACAGCATAGGTGACTGTAGAGTATGGTTATTGAGATACGATCATTTTGTATGTTTTCTTCAGTACTGAAATAAAATCGTAACGTACCAGTCAATAGACTCCTGGGTTGATAATTTATTTTCCCGTATAATATTTAAATACTGTGGAGAAAAGTACTGATGCTAGAGTGTAACTTATAATGTAGAATAAATGTAAGATGAAAACTATTTTCGGTAAAAATTTCGTTGAACTGTACATAATGAAAACTCGTTTGCGAAAGACTACACTGTACATGATGGGATTATAACTTAAATACGAAAATGCCAAACAAGCAGTGTCAAGAAATACGTGGGACACGGTTTTGAATGTTTAAAATAACGATAATTTTATTGATAGTTATCACTGCAGCTGGTTTATTAAAATCAACATGTTACAGAACAATTTTAAGTAATAAGCTTCAGGTTTGACAAGGTAAGTGGTGACTAGCTGATTTTTTTTATTCTTCTTCTTGGTCTTGGAGTTGGTTCTTATAAAAGAGTCTTCCATGATTTGCCAGTGATAAGTACCTGTAATATTTTTTCACTAAAAAATACATTAAAAATGAACATTAATCTTATTCGAAAGAGCATTATCATGGTGTGAGAATGTTTAAAACGAATGGTGTCAGCGTAGTTATGAAATGAAATGGCGCAGATAACTTTCCCACAGAGCACCATATTTGAGACCATTTTATAATATATAGTTCTTTTGGTAGCTACCTACTCGCTCACGAAGGTAACGACTCAAATACACGTATCAGGTCTTGTCGTAAATTATAATCACAAATATATTGAGCTTGTATTATACCTATCCTGTAAAGAAGAATGAATTTTGTGCAGAATTTTCTGAAAGTCTTAAGGGCTGTGCGGTCTGGAGTGCTGTACTACTGATACAATATGAGTGATAGTTTTCATGAAATATTAAGAATTAGCACTAACTTAATTGTAGATTAGCTGTCAAGGGAATAAGTTAATAAGATAAGATGGTTAAAGGGATGGAATTAACTATTTTATTTTTTATTTGTTAATGTGCCATTTCAGTGAGGTTTTGTAGAACTACATCCCTGTAATAATGATTTGGAATAGATAGTGACAGGGACGTTTTTCACTGCTGGGGGGATATTTCTTTATTACTTATGTCGCGTGCGGGGTGCACGCGTGAAGTTGTTTTAAAGTAAGAACATACACTGTTTTTTGTGTGTGTGATCATGTATTAACTTGCTGTGATTAATCGGGTGTGTGTGTAGATATTTTCGAGTATGCTATTGCTCTGCTGGCTATGTGTATGTGTGAAGTTATAGCCGTGATTGAACTTGCTCTGCATGTGAGTTTGTGTGTGAGTAGGCTATAATAAAAGTTTGTATGACCGAACTGATATACGACAAAATATATTATGGTTAGAAAGTATTATCTTTGAAGATTAGTATTGGGTATTCAGGTATAGTTGGGCGCATATACTCGTATTTTTACGAAAATGTTAGATTTAATTAATACAATTTATTTATTTTATAATATAAGCTCAAACATTTTAGCATTAAATGTATGAGATATGGTCCGAGTATTTATGAATGGTAGTGTATTTCAGGATGGTGGAAATAGGAGATAATAAGATAAAAGTGCACGAGCAAAAATTATTTGTGTACCTTAACTGACATAAGTGATAAATCGGACCTTCGGAATATATGAAAATGTTCGATACGATATGACTGAGTGCCTTGACAGCATCGGATTTTTCTTAGTTAGTGTAATCAGTGGCGATGCGTGACCTAATTTGAAAGGCAAGCTACTAATCATATTTGCGACTACAAGGATTTTAGCGTTTAAAAAGGGAGAAAGGGGGATGCTTTAACTGAAGAGAGAAATAGTAAAACCGACTAAAACGCATATTCCTTGTCAACAAGCGGGGCAGCCAGTTTAGCAACTGACGTAACGGAAATCCTAACGGCATGTATGGCAGCTGTGAAGGTATCAGGTATCGCGTCATAGATTTTTTATCAGAATGCGTGAAGGAAATATGACGGGATACCTGATACCTTAAGATAAAACCAATGAGCCAGCCAGGGTGTGGGTCAGATTGTCATGTTACTATCCACAGAAAGCTGCGTTGGCAGAAGCGTCATTTAATGGAAGGAGAGCAGGGAGGTGGGGGGGGGGGCAAATTCCCGCTTTTGGATTTAAAAGGATATGTGTATAAATTTTTTTGGTGTATTTTGTTATTTACATAATACTGTTGCGAGCCGCGATTGTCTGGCTGGGCGGTGTAGTACGATACTGTGGTGGCCGAGCTAGGACACCTCCTTCCCACCCACTCCTCGGCGCCGTGGCTGTCGGGCAGGGCGGCGAAATACAATACAGTGGCGGCAGCGCTAAAAGACCTCCTCGGGTGTTGCATGGATTGTATTACTCCATGATAACCACCTGCACCCAGTATCGGGTAACCGAGGGAAATATCGTGATCTGGAATGTTCCTGTTCCCTCTTTACCTCTCGAGGTGGTGCTTGACTTTGAAGCGACATCTTTCCAGGAGGTTGGAGAACAGAGACCCGCCGAGATAATTCGAGATGAAGGAGGGTGGGGTATATAAGGGGGAGCTGCAGCAGGAGTGAGAGAATTTTGGCTGACAGGTGCCTGGTGCGATCTCAAGTGATAGTGACAAGTATTGGATTGCGACGACTGTTCGAGGGTGTCAAGCGAGTGTGACCACAGCAAGTAGTAGGAAGGTGTTTCTAGGCCACAAAACATTCCTCGGTATTCTTTCATTGGGTCCACCATTGTGAGTGACTAGTAACCTTTCCATATGCAGAGAACTTATGTAGATGTATTTTTTTTCCTTTGTGTAAATAGTAGTTATTTGTTCTGTTTGACATTTATTGTGGTAAATCATTATAGACATAGTTTTTTTGTATTTACTGTTGTAAATTAACTAGATTAGCTTTATTTTCTCTATTTTATCAAAGACCTCCATCCTCAAACGTACCTAGCACGCAACTTGTAACAATACTAACATAAATGCTGAAACCCAAATATGGATGTTCAATTAATAAAAGATGGAGACAGTGTTACAGGTGCAAAAATTTGAGGGAATGTTTTCACAAACATAGAAAAAAATAAAAATATTATTTAGGTTTCGTAATTTAATTGTGGGCACAAGATATTTGCATCTTGGAAATTTTTTTTTAAAAGACCCATATAAAACAATTAAATTCAGGTACAAAGTTATTACACAATTTCTTCAGTTATAATTAATAATCACGCCCCTTGATATACAAAGACATTAATCATACCACAAATACATCAATGATAACAAACTCGCCCCTTTGGTA
>PNEQ01038658.1:5279-48319 GCA_003012365.1 Medauroidea extradentata | reverse complement strand
AATACGTTTCCGCGAAACCTTAACTCTCTGAAACTTTGTAATGTCAATAAAGTTAAAGTGAATATTTTGACAATATATAATTGAGGGCACCGTCACCAATGGTTGTGCACAGGGTAAACAGATGTTTCTCATTCGATTAACCTCTTACTTTAGATGTCTGTAACTACCATAGAACGTCAAATTGGCAGTTTTATAAATAAGGCCCAGGCGAAGTCGCTGTTAGTGGCAGGGACAAACTTAAGACTGCTTTTCGCATGGACAGCTATAGCTACTTATCCTTCTGCAGAATTAGTTCAACTAGCCGCTTGGACATTCTAACACTTGATGACTGAAGTACCAATCTTGTGTTTAAAGAGGTTTTTCAATTAAAGTAAATATTATCAGTTACGCATAATACTCGCGAGCAAAGCCGCGGGGGACTGCTAGTATAGTATAAAAGTGTCACAAATTCATCCGACGTGTTGAAAGTTACTCCCGCGTACGGTTTTTAGTACAAGGTAACTTGAGGGGGATGACGTCATCTGGGGGGACAATGCCAGCCATGCAATTTTATATACATTACGTTTATTATTATTTAATCCTTTCTTTAAGAAACTTATAGCTCATTACTGACTTGCAAAAATATCCAAAGATATTAGTATCCTAACGTAATATATTTTTTTGCACATTTATTCAAATATTATGGCTTTAAAATTCCTAAAGTGTTGTATCTCCACCCCTCCCCCTCCAGAGTTCCATACGTTAAAATCTTCGAGATGATTACTGTAAAAAAAAAACTCATCATTTGCCGTGCAATTCTTAATAGGCAAAAAACAGACTCGGTTTACTCAGAGTGAAAAATTTCAACAGCCGGAAAACTGTACGTTTACAGATACTTGTTAGTTTCAATGAAAAATAAAAGTTAATGGATTGTAAATTTGTACAGCCGTTTGTCAACGTCGAACCGAAAAAAATTAATGCATATACACAGAAGAAATGTTATGTTTTTCGAAGTGGATGACCGGTATTCGTTCGCCAGAATAGTACATACTTTACAAAAGAGAGAAAAAGTACAGTCGAGACCATTACAACTATATTAATGTCCATAAATATGCATTGGCAATAATATCAACAGCATTTTGCTCAGTTCATTGCTTTAAAGTCCACGTATTACAGCTATAAAAATACATTATATACACACAAACCAAAGTAGGTTTATTTAATTACTGAAAACGAAAATGTAAAATGTTTGTGTTAATCCCATTATTACATTTCAGCGCAATAACGCAAATTAAGTTATTTAAAGTATTGTTTTGTGTATCATTTGAACTCTCCCAGCTACGTTGTGTCAGAAATATATCACCGAGTCAAATATTTTGCAAGAAACTACAGCGTGTTCAATGTTATGTTGTCACAAAACATTTTCGCGATATACCATCATCTGTAATAATTATTTTATTAACATACAATTCAATTTATCACCTTTCTTCAAAGATCAAGAAATTTATTTATTTGATATGAAAATAAGTTAGATTTAAAACTCAAATACATGTAAGATACTTTAGTGATTAGAAGACTGCCAGTTAAGCTCGTTGTTATTGATTCTAAGCCAACAGCAAAACTTCATTAATCAAGTTGCATATTCACTATTCACTATGTCAGATGTACAACAGGAACCACATCAAGTGATCAAGTGGTTGAAGACAAGAGTATACACAGGACTATGCAGTACAGCCGGTAAGTTGTTGAACCCACGGAAACTACGGGTCTCTAAATATCATTGCTTGCATTATCGCACGAAAATAACTATGCACACCTTTGAGTTTGCCAAAGATTACCTACATATAAATATTAATGTCTGTATGTCTGTTTGTAACGTATGCAATTGTATACCATTCATCTATCCTTTTGCGATGATGTTTTGGCGAGTGGTAGTGCGTACGACCGCGAAGGTTTATACCGGAAAATATTTATATTTGGGTTGGCAAGCAGGATTAGAGAGGCAGAACTGCGGTACCGAATAGATAAAGAAAGATAATCTCATTTCGAACCCTTACCGTAGTTTCTGAGTTTTTGACAGTTTCAGCGACGCTAATATGAGAAACTCACAGTAAATGTTCGAAATAATATCCTCACACACACGCGCAGTACAGATTACATTATTAGTATTATTAGATCTCGTCAAATACGTCCACATCCGCAATAGAGGAAACAAATGACAGCATCGGTAGAGAGAGGAATAATTCGCGGGTTCACTGAGCAGTAGGCCAGCCTCCAAGAATATACGCGTACGCTAGTAGACAGCAGACGTTCATTGGCTGCTCGCTGGCACAGTGGTACCAACTTTACTAGACCTGCAGGGCCCGGTAGTTTTCACGAAAATATTTTTGCCCCACTTTGTTTTAGTGCCTTGCGGGTATACCTGCATCTCAACTTCATGATTATTGGCAGAGTGTTTTTGTGCAGAGTTATTAGTCATTTGACTGCGCCAATCAGAACACGGATAACTGCGTCACACAACTTCTGTGATTTGCGGGTTTAACCTCCACACGCTGGGAGTTAAAACATCAAATCACTGACAGTGGCGAAGCGTAAAGTGTATTTGGTCAAGCTGTGATTAGCGATTACTATACAGAACTCTCAGTTGTGTGTGGAACCATTTGACTGTTAGAGGTAGGTACACTCCCAAACCAGTAGTATGTAAGAGGCGAGGAACTAGTTCTCAGTAATATACCTAGTTCTCAGCAACACTACTGTCTTCTGCTCTAAGTGTATAGTCGGATATCATACTGCTTGCCATGGAACATGTCCACGCTTCATCACTGATCACTAACCACTGACCTCTAAGCAGATATGCAGATGCGCACGTAAGGCAATGAAACAACGTGCTGCAAAAATCTTTTCGCGAAAACTACTGTACCCTAGCTATTATATTACTGGCCCGGCGCATTCCACGCGGTGTCAAATAAGGCAAGGTTACGGTCGTAGAAGAACAGGTCTGGACACTCGCCTATCTAACAATGTATTTTACTTGACCCCCTTGTTGTTTGGCTGTAGTTCGTCAAGTTACCGAGAAAGTTGTACTTTTTGGAGCTGTAATCCGGGCGGTTCCATTGTTAAATTATTTAAAATTGTGAGTGAAGGAAGTATTTCATAAACTGACAAAAAAATTACGTTTTGATAAATTGTTTATCTTAGTAGGAAAGAAGTGGGCGGAGTTTGAGTCCGATCGCCCTAACTGAAGCGCCAATAAAACACAATATTCTCGGTAACTTGGTGAACTGCAGCCAAACAACAAGGGGGTCAGGCAAAATACATTGTTAGATAGGCGAGTGTCCAGACCTGGTCATCTACGACCGTGGTCCAGACCTGTTCTTCTACGACCGTGGTCAAGGTCCAATTGCGAAAGAAGCACGAGCATACAGTTGTTTGATTTCTTACTTGTATCCAAAAGAAAACGCGAATTTTTCAGGTCTCTAAGCATCAGCAGACTTATATCCAAACCTAATTAATTTATATGACAACAGCAGTAATTTTATTACAGGTTACCTTGCAACACATTGAACTAAACATTCATTAATGACATACGAACTAAGGATTTGCGGACCTTTCTTTATATAAACATTTTCTCCTTGTCTTGCTGTAAGGAATACACGCTCCCAATTAAAAAAAGTATTTCCGAAACATTTTGTATACATAAATGAATGTTTGTGTGTCCCGTGTGCGCTTGTAAACCATTCAACTAATGGACGACTTGAAAAGAGGCGGAGCGTCAGTCAGGTGTGGGAAACAATTCCTGTCTCCATGGATACCGCAGCCGAACATAACCTTCATTTAGCTGTTTGGCGTCAAATGTCCCGGATGAGATGTATATCAAGAAAATTGATTATTTGTTTGGAATTTGCCGTTCTTTAGGTAAACATTAATCTTATGTACTTGCGTATCTTAACCATGAAGTAGAAACTAATATTTTTTACCCTTGCAAGCAAATCTATGAATGCGCAACATTTTTGCTTTTTGCAGCTACCAACTAACAAATCAGCATGTTTGTAAACAAGCTTTGTTTCCCACAGTACTTCCCCTGCGGTGTGGCGTCAGGGGGCGTGTACTTCAAGTCGTCCATTGCGAAGAAAGTTTGGTTAGTTATAGTACGTGCGCCCGGGAAGGCTTATAGAAAAATATAATATTTTGGAAAATGGGGTACCCAAAAAATTTAACGGACATTGAAACACAAGACGGGACAGATAGTTGTGCTATAAAATAAGGCTGTTCACTTATCACTACTTCGTTTCTTAACCTGCAGCGAGTAAAGCGACTGCAGGTAGACGTAGCCCTTATACACGTGTACCACGTATGGCCAACCCTGGCCTCGCACGGCTTACCACCCCCTCCCCCTGCCTGGTCACGTGATAACGAGGGGCGAGAGATAAGAAGCCTGCGTATAAAGTCTGCCTGCTGTAATGAAACTGGTCCACCCCCTTCTCCCTAGCCTCACCCTCGGCTCCGGAGCTCTTTTAAAACTGCGGGCGAGCTTCGTGGAGTCGCTAGGAGGAGGGGGGTTGTAGGGGGTGTAACAGGGTCGCTGTTTGTTCCACCTGCACATGTCTGTTCGCCCTTACACCGCGGCCGCAGCAGCCCCGAATAAATTTGTTCGTTTCGTCTTCATTAGCCGCTATCAAGTGGCGGCGGGGGTGGACGTAAATCTGGGAGCAACTCTGAGAACAATGAGGACGTGGTAGGTACTGCAAAGTTAGGTGAGGGGAGGGGTGCGAGAGCTGATGGGGTGCGGCCGAGTGCGGCGTGCAACAACCGCCTATCTCACTACTCTGCGGCGGCACGACTTCTGTAAACGGAATTAAAAAGAAAAATAATAAATAAACAGATGATATTGCGGCATCAGACGCTAGTGCTTTTCGGCAACAGAGCGTCACTTAAAAAGGCGTGGTGCATAATTCAACGCTAAAAGCATTAATATATAACTGTAGGTTTCTTGAAGCCAAGTTGCGAAAACTAATCAATAGCAACGTTTTAAACAAAATTGTTTCCAGTGTTACGAACTTCTGATGCACAATCTCTGACGCCGGAACCTCGTGCATTTAGTAATTCTGGATAAATATGTACACATAAAGTTGGCAAATACCATTACCTAGGATTGTCATTGAGTAATATATCCATATCGGCTTCGAAAAAGGCGTAGAAATCAATTTATATTTTCAGCGTTTGTTTATCTACCACGCGCTCTTAAATAAAAGGATTGTTGTATGTACAATATAAATTAAATAACAAAGAATAAATGTCGTTCAAACGTAGAGCAAACTTTAATTATTTGCTGCCAGAATTACCACACACAAAAAAGCCTGTCTTAATATTAATTCACAAGTGTGCATGAAAACGTAACTTGTTTTCCAAATGTTGATCTTAAAAGTACTCTCGTAATTACTGCAAATTTATGCTCGACCAATATTGACTATATAGTAAAATTTGTTTTAAAGAGAAAAAATCTTCTGAGTTACGATAATAATGGTCTGTGAATAAAAAGAAATATATCAAATAGTTTGGATACAATTTTCACCACACCATAGTATCATCAGAAATGCTAAAATATGTTAAAAGTTTGTTTATTTACAGTTCAATGTAGCCATCACTTGTTTCAGAATTTAATAACGATAAGTAATTTAATGTTAATTTTGTGAATTACTTCTGTATTGTGTGCAGGCTCATACTTATTCGTAAATAGGCAAAACAAACGCAAATATGGAAAAGATTTCGTCTATGAAAATTCAGCACGTCTTTCAGTATACAGCAACGGAAATATAAGACCTGAGGTGACACTTAATATTAATAAGTAAATATCTTTAATTTTCCCTCAGCATAAACATGCTAACGTTAAAAAACGAAAATAAATGTTAAAGGGATGATGTTACCCTGACCGCACGCACACATCATCACACACAACACAAGACACACTTCAAAATAGCGATTTAAAACGCTAGGTTATCGAAACCAGTATAACCATTGTCTTTAGTAACGCATATTACTAAACCACACTTTTAATATAATTTCTTGCGTAATATAAAAGCTTAATTTGTAAATGTATACAAAATTATTTCCAATATTTTTCCTCGTTGAATGCAACATAATCAATCGCCATCACAGAATTTGGACAGAAAACGATTGCTTCGTGATACCGACAAATTGGTATTATTGTAAATATTGTATTAAAACTTTTATAATATTTAAATTTTTACTCGCGAAACACTGTGTTCATAACGAACAGACCAGTAATTTTCTAGCTACAAAATTACGTTTTGCTTTTGTTATTCCGGTATTCAACAGAAAAGTTAAGCAATATCGAATCGGAAATTAAACTACCGTTCTGTTTACCTCGAGTCTTTCTGTGATATATCGCATTCGATCCCTAACTCTTTACGAGTGCAATATAACGCTTCTGTATCAACACACATATAATAATATATTGAGACGGAAAAAATGTTCCTGGATAGCGGAGCTTCTGCCTAGAGGGAGATATTTCCTGCGTTCAAGGAAAAGTACCATCGTAGTGATACTGGAATCTCAATGGCGCGACAGAAACGACGCGGAGTGAGCAATACTACTCTAAAAATTCTCATTATTGTGAACACTATTGTGGCTGCCGTGTGACAGTTATAAAATTAATATCACGAATAAATAGTTCATTGCCCACTACGTAGGAGTCTCTAGTACAGCAGCCACCGATGTCAACAATATTTTAGTTTATTCTCTTTAATTTTTGTTATATTTATAACACGTGTGCTTAAAAAGTTTATGATTAACATATTACAAACAAAAATTTATCTTAAAATAATTAAATGCACAACTCAACAATTTTACAAACATTTGAGCACAAAACCTAATTCCGACTGGAATAAATTCGATATAATTTCGCGTCCGCCATATTTGTCGAGCTGACGTCACAGTAATCTCGGTGCTGATTTGCGGGCATATTTCGCTTTTTGTATCACGGCACTCGTGTCGCCTCTGTCACGAGATTCTGATTCCGGCGTGATAAGGACGAAGAAGGCACGCACAAAGTGTGCATCACAGCACCTACGTGCAAATCACAGTGTAGACTCGCTTCTAACACACTTTTAGCAGTAACATTGTCAATTTATGTAGTAACCGTAAATTTAAACGAATTCTATTCGTCACTGCAGCAAGCAGAACTTTAATTATTAATATAGACCTGATTTGACTGTTCGCGCCTTCGCGACATGAGCATTACGATGACAGTTAAAAGAAAGAAATTACCATTCCGACACGAAGACATTCAATAATGTGTGTCAATAATGTCGCACGGTTCGGTAATAACGTGTGCCTATGTGAGATTGAATACCTGCATAACATGTGAAGACGTCACTTTTAAGGGGTTACCTATATAGAGTTCAGCCATGTCATTTCAAGGTTACCTATATCAATGTTAAAACAAATAAATTTTTAATGGGCGATTTTTAAAGGTTTCTTATGTAAGGCTATATTTTCCTAAACTTTTATTGAGATAACAAGGATTTATATTAATAGTAATAGTTAAAATTTTTTGTGACATTTAATGTATAAAATAACTTTTAACAATACTACGTATAAAATACACACACACATACAGGGTGGGGCGGATAATATTGTACAAAGCGATAGGGTGGGTAGATGTCACAAAAACAAGTGTTTAGAACATTGGAACCCATGTACGGAAGTGACCCGATCCGGAGATAGCGTCCCTGAAGGTAGGCAACACCTCGACACGATTCGCTCTTTTTCAGCTAGGGAAGGCATAAGAGGTAAAATATGAAACGTTTTGAGTGTATCAAGTTGTGCTTAAATTGTCTGTTTAACAAAATATAATAATTTTTTCCTTTGCTGAAAAAAAAACCGAAACATGTCCCTCTTGCTTTATCAAAACACTGTTTGTGAATTTGACCATTGTTGTAATGTTTTACATAAGATGCTCGATATTCCCCCCATTTTGTTGAATGCATGTTTCAATGCGTGCTTGCCACGCCGCTCGCATTATACCAAAGATACCTGGCTGCCGCCGAATGACTTCTCCAGCCATGACTATTCGCGCAACAAGGTCTTCTGCAGATTCGACCGGTGTTGCATAAATGAGAGTCTCCATTGCTCCCCACAAAAAAAATCAGGAGTGGTGATCTCCGAAGACCTGGGTGGCCACGACCTCGGCCCTGCACGTCCTGTCCACTTGTTAGGGAAAATAGCGTTGAGGTAATCTCGGACACGCCTGTCATAGCGCGCATGACACCCATCCTGTTGCCACCACATCTCGTAGTGCAATAGCAGGGGCACTTCTTCAAGCAGCTCTGGCAAGACTTCTTGCAGAAAAATGAGATAGATTTGCCCATTGAGCCGTGCCGGCAGGACGTAAGGTCCTATCAAATGGTCGCCGATAATACCGGCCCAAACATTGACGATAACCACGCTCATGCACACTCTAAACCTGAATTAGTGAATATTCACTGATTGACGCTGATGAGTGGAGCAGTTTCAACAATTTTAATCGGTGAAAATAGTCACTATTTAATTAGTGAATATTCACAGATTTTCTTTAAGAGTGCCAACATCTCACAAGGAATCAATGAATATTCACAATTTTTTCAGTTGTTTTCAAATAAAAGGTTTTCTCTTATTGAATCAGTGAAAAATTACTGGAACAGCTGTGCACATTCACTAATTAACTTGAGGTATGTTGGCACACACTATCGAAATCAATGAATAGTCACAGCTTTCACAGTGGTTTCTCACTGGTTCAAATTGTTGAAACTGCTTCATCCATCGGCGTGAATCAGTGAATATTCATTAACTCAGTTTTAGAGTGTATGGCTTTCGGGTTATTCACCGACCAAAAGTGGTTATTGTGAGCATTGCCTGTACCTACTCGTGAAAAACCTTTTTCATCTGAAGAGCAAATCAATGAGAGGAAATCAGGATTTTGAGCAATTTGATGTTGCAACCATTGACAATAATTGAAACGGAGAGGAAAATCGCCGGGAAGAAGATGTTGCGCTTTTGTCAGTTTAAAAGGAATGGAAGTCGAGGTCACGGAGAGCTCATAACACCTAGCGCTTACTGGTAACAATTGCAGATGCGATCTCTCGCGACTTGTACGTGGATTATCTTGTACTCGCTGTATGACGTCATCGGCAATGTTATCCCTGGACACGAGGCCGTCGTCTTCTATCCTGCCCATCCTATTCAAAGATTCGCGTCACGATATCACACTAAGTTAACAAAGAAAGAAAACAGCTAAAACAAGACGTTTTTGACACTTACCACAAATGATCCAGTTTCGCGAAAGCGCCGATCAACAGCAGAAAATACACGGGAATCTGGCAGCAGGCGCCCAGGATAGCGTTCAGCATACAACCGTTGCGCTGCACGTGAATTTTCATATGCGGCCCCGTACGCCAGATGCACATCGGCCAGATCTGGGAGCGTAAGCCTATCCATCGCTCACGGCAAGGACACAGGAATTAAAAAGAAAGTTGCTGATTATTAATGTAACTGTCCTGTAGATCAAGAACGGCCGAGCACACAAAAGCCACTATGATGGAACTGGGATGTCAACACTGCAGTCAACGTTTGTTTACACGGTGGAAAGACTGCTACATCAGGCGAGGCACACGGGGGAGGTGCGGAGACTAGGGTAGGTGTGGTTAAGACAGGAGGATTGTGGGGCTGGTGCGACCGCAGTTGACGTACGCCTTTCCTAGCCGGAAAAAGAGCGAATCGTGTCGAGGTGTTGCCTACCTTCAGGGGCGCTATCTCCGTAACGGGTCAATTCCGGAAATGGGTTCCTATGTTCAAAATACTTGTTTTTGTGCCCTCTACCCACCCTATAATTTTGTACAATTTTATCCGCCCCACCCAGTATATATAGTATGCTGTTTCTTATCGGACAACTTCCTCCCAGAAATTACTCGCGTGATTATTTATGTTTGTAAGAGCCATGTTAAAAATGGGAGAACTAAAGTAATATGTACATTTACTCAACATTTTAACTTGAGACTCCAAGACAGGGCCTGTAAATTTTCGTCGATAGAGAGACCATTAGTGGCGGCACAGGTGACTTAGACAATTAAGAACCAGAAAGAATGTGACAACGGCCTCAATTATAAGTAGGTATGACTTATCACGCAGTAAAAATTCGTTGTTGCGCCGTAACTGAGGAGTTAGTGAAGTAACTGAAATAAATTTTTGTACAGTAGCGTTACAGTTTATGACTGTGTGCATACTTGTTCATAATTGTTGCTTGAGTGTTACACGGTTAGTGGTAAACGTCGGGGAATAACTTCGATATTAAGTTTTGGTAATATGTTTAGTGTTGTATAATTTTGCTTTATTTTCCTGAAATAACATGAATAATGAGAATCGAGTTTACGTTATTTATTTATACTTAATGGAACAAATAAAACTGTGCTAATTTATATTCCTATTCATAATACATATTAAGAATTTGATGCATTTTATAGTGTAACTATTATTGTTAATATTACATTTGTAGATTTATCAATAATTGGAAAATACAACAATTCCATTGATCGAGTATGAACTCACATTTCTATATTTTTGTATGAAGTATAAAAGTTTTTGATACTCTAAGAGACAGTTTAATTCTGTTAAGTATAATGGAAGTAATGTGTTACTACATTTTTATTAGAGCAACATAGTATGCAAAGCATTATTGTAAAACGATTTAATTTCCTAGATTTTGTTCGAATCAACTCGAAAGATTAAAGCTGAATACCTGTACTAAAATATTTCCAAATAAATCTGGCTTGAATTTTGAACCAGAAAGATGTTAAGAAACATCCATCTTAATGAGTGACTTTGGATCTTGGGCATTTCCCTACAGTGATTTCGGACAGTTATTAAAACCCGGAATCACGACTTGCGGAGTGATAATCGAACTAGGGACCTCTCGTACGTGAGTACAGTGTTTTACAACTGTGCTCGGTGAACTTAACGTGGCGGGAAACATCTCTCAGTTGGCTTCCCCGCCGCGTGACAGATGAAGTAATATGAGAAACCAGCGAGGAAGAAAAGGAAATGCTGCTACGCGAGTGCTCAGGAAGAGACTTTGTCAGGTCAGACGAAGGAAGAGGTAGAAGATGGGGGTTCGTCTGGGGTGAATTGCTGCTGGTGGGTGGAGTCACGTGATGGCTCGTAGCGTCATCTCGCACGAGAGACGGTCCATATACAGCATCACGGGAGACGCCACGCGGCGTTAGCCACGAGCCTCGTAGGAGGGGAGAGGCGGGAGAAATTAAGGCGACGTTCTTTCTACTGTTTCAGCGAGAATTATTTTTCCAAGCTTAAACGAGAGCAGATATCGATGGCTTAGTTTAAAAGAGAAACAACTCAGAAATTCCCAGTTTTGAATAAAATGCATATAGAAAGATTTCCGTTTCGCCGAGAAACCTGTTAATTAACATATCTGGTTGGTGTAAATTTGAAGCAAAAGTATATAGGTATTTAAAAGGTTTATAGTCTGCCTTTACTGAAATTATCACACTTTAATTTAAAAGAAATACAATTTCTAACTCTTCACCGGCAAACTGAATATAAGTGCCATGCTATTAATACAAGTGAATTTATGTGTTGTTTTTCTTTTAAACTGTTCACGTGTTGGTGAGTCAATCTCAAAAATGCAATTTTTTTGAAATTGTTTCACTTTTATTTATCACCACTCTGTTTAGCAGTTTTGTTTGAAATATTTTTTTTATCGTGAGAGCTAGTTTTTTACAAGGCTTCCACTAAGACATTGATTTATTTCATTATCAGATAAAACGATAATACTGGAAGTCTTGAAAAATAATAGCCAACATTGTGAAGAACATTTCAAACAAAACTGGCAAATATATATGTGATATATGCTCTCTTTTAGGCTAAAAAATAGGTATTTCGAAAAAAGTAGAATCAGAGAAGCATGGCCTTAAACCTCTTCCCCCTCCCCTTCCCAGTCTGTGTTCGGGGGGGGGGGGGGGCGGGGTTGGAGGGGGTTGTAAAACGGTGGCAGTGATAGTACGCCAGATTGTCGCACGACGCGGCTCGGGGATGATTGCGGACGAGTCCATTAGCGTGAGGATGCTGTTGGGAGTGTCAGAGTTAGGGGGTGGGGGGTTGTTCCAGGGTAGGCGCTCTTCGACGGCCGTTCACGTCAGCCTTTATGATGGGAGTTGAGAGGGGGGTGGGGGAAATGAGGGGAGGGTGCTCACTTTTCGGCGCTTCGTCTACCCGGTCCAAAGTCAGCTTTAACGACGAGGACAACCTTTTTTTTTACCCTCCCTTGAATAACGAACCGCAACATGAGGGAGGGGGAGAGAGCGGAATTGTTAACGACGAGAGAGGGTTTTAAAATGAGAGCAAGAGCGAAGAGGAGACACAAAGAGAGAGATAGAGAGAAAGAGAGAGTTGCGAGTTTTCTGGCGGAATTACGTTCTTTCACCAAGGGGAAAGAAAACGTTTCTAGCGAGATGCACGTGGAACTAGAACATTCTGAAATATAAGTTTACATATATATCTGGTGTCCATGTACGGCCGTAAAATAAGTACATCACATAAATCCTTTGCTAAATTAGAGAACTAGTTAGTGGCTAAATGTACAACGTTTTTTGCACATAATCTGGCAACACAGCATGGAGGGAATCCACTCTTGAGGTCCACTTCCAGGTGTTATTTGGTGTATGTTACGTCAAGTAAACATATAATCATGATTGGACTTCTTGGTATTTGAGCCTGCGTCCATAATACGATGGTTAGAACATTGGTAGTAAGATCACTGACATATCTGTGGCTGGCGAGAGTGGACTTTCCGTGCGCATGTAAACTGTCATTGTACAACATTCTACCACTATCATTATCCTAGAATTGGCGAGGTGTGCGTATTACACGTCTGGTGGAAACTCTTGATATTTATATCTACACATAATACTGTCATACACAAGATTTTTCAAAACGTTTTTAAATGGACTTTGTCAGGTGATAACTTACATATATTTCTTTAAATGCCGATAGGTTAAAATCCGGAAAATACGTTTAAGGTTAGAAACTTTCTTTCTGCCTTTCAAAAGTAAGGAATTTATGTATTTAGTTTCTACTTAGGTAAGTGGAACCAAATTGATGTCAAGTAACAGTATTAAACTTTGGTAAGTCAAGTTAAATAGCAGTAAACAAATTTTTAAGCCCAAATTTCATTTTCTTTATTTATTTTTACTTCCGGAGTCAGGTTATGGGAATTATCGTTATGTTTTTTTCGAGAGGGAACATGCCAGAATGTCTGTAATATAAGGTACGAAATATATTTCATTTGGTGTCAGATACGAAATTATTTGCTCGTATTGCTTTTAGTCTTAATTTTTTTTATCACAGATGAAGCATCCTCTTTCTGTTCTGGTGACCATTTTAGTTGAGGACTTCCTATACCTGTCTTTCATTTCACCTTTATCCCATTTATAAATCTGGTCGTCCTTCTGACTTTGTACTAGAGACTTAACGTCAGATCTTGTTATTTTCTTTGAGCTTACCAGGGAACTACTTCACTTTAGGTTTGTCCCTTACACCTCCGTTGGGAACCTTATTTAATAAGCAGTCCCAAAATGTTGAAATAATACAGTTTTGTTCCAGCTGTTTGGATGTCGTACCGTATATTCTGTATATAATATTGCTTCATCACCAAGACAGGTGTTCACAAACATTCCACAGACAAGTGAGCGTGTGAGAGATTTTGGTCAGCGCTTGACATAAAGGTCTTAAGCGCTGGTGAAGGGTAACATGATGTGAGTACGTAGTATCACCGGAATGTAGGGGCAGGAGAAACGGGAGATCCCCGAGAAAACCCGCAGGCCAACGGCATCGTCCGCCACGATTCCCACATGTGAAAATCCAGGAACCGACCCCACCGGGAATCGAACCCGGATCGCCTTAAGCCACCAACTTGCCTACATAAAATTAGCATAGTTATGACAGTACATTTTCAATAACGGTTCTGTACGCGTAAATGTGTAGTTAGAGATGTAATTTTTAATGTAATTTACACACTATTAATGTAAATGTTGGCCACAAACAGCATAATTTTATCAATACCTGACTTAAATATCAACTGTCATATTTAATCACGTTTTATTTGGAATAGTTTATATATATTTTTAATCTACCGATCTCCATCAATGTGCCCTAACATGTTACAACTGAAGCATGCAAGTACATAGTTTTTTTTTGCAACTAGAAATTGGAAATTTTCTGTTTAGAAGGAATTGTAAAAAAATCAATTTAAGAGAATCACAAGTAATTTCTGTCGTACTGCCTTATATCCAAGATTGCGAGGTGTTTTCATGTTCACACCAACTTCACCCTCGGTCTCTTTAATAAGAAATGCGCATCAGGAAAAATGTGGATGTAAGGGAGGAGGAGAGAAAGGAAGTGGATGAAGGAAGCGGAAATAGAAAGTTAAAGTTCACGGATAGCATAAATACAGGCGGGCCTTGCTCTCTCAACACCTCCGGTCTAGGCGGCGGCAGTTCGATAGCGCCAGGAATAGCTGCAACCCGCATGTAGTATTCAGGCGCAAGAGGCAATCCTCTGCCGTGCGTGCGGCCTAGCCACCAGGCGCACCGCATAACACCACCGCTGCTCCCCCCTCCCCTCCTTATTAATTTACTCTTGTTCCGTTTCCCCTTACCACCGCGCACTCAAGCACCGGTCCGTGGTGTGGTACAAGAATTATGCTGCGTCCTGCTAGAAACACAACTTGTTAACAACGCATACTTTACGTTGATCAAGTGTTCAAAAACTATTTCCTATATTTCATGTATAGTTTTCCCTGTGGTGACATTTCAACTAAGCACTACTCAGAGAATAGTCTAAAAAATTATAGAATGAATAAAAAAAAATCTAAAGAAATTACAATATTTCTAATGTTATATTTTCTCATATAAATTTAAAAAATTGCTCCGCATCTTACGATTAAGTCTAAAAGTACAAGTTCATGATAAAACAATTTCGTGGGCACACACCAAGTGGCTTACACATTGTCATATTTTAAATTTATGATAAATTTCAAATCAAAAGTAGCCAATCATAAATACTGTTTGAAAGCGTACCAAGTGTCTAATGTCTAAGAAATTTCTTAATGTAATTTGTTAGCTCAAGATATTCCCGTACCGAGTGCGTACCGTTGTTTAAAATTTATTTTGTAAAATTTACATAAAAATATATACTTTATGTTAAACAGTATATGATAGTGTGAAATAAATATATAATAAAATATTTTAAGTTAGTTTTGTGATCTTATCCCACTTACGTTGATGAATGTTTCGCACGAGAGCAGCCTTAAAGGACCCCTTAAGAGGCTATGTCACCTTACCATTTATTTTCGTTTAATAAATGAAGGATATGACGATTACCCGGCAATGTTCCTTTTTCGATACATTACATTTTACTATTTGGTGAGTATTATTGGGTGAAATCGGTATTAAGAGTTACTTAATGTTTATTATTTTCTGAGAGAGAAATCTTAAAACATAAATTAGCTTAATTATTTCATAGTTACGTATAAATTTTTCGAATAAAATTTACATGGTGAATGGTAAAGTAATTAGCTACGTCACTATTGAAATATTTTCAATTCAATCTTGCAGAATATTTAATCAAGAAGGAGCTAAGAAAAATTCATCACAATAAGTGTCATGGGCTCATAAATTCTTTGTAGCGAGTCACGATAACTGCTTTTTGGAAGTAATTGCCTAACGCTCATCACATGTGTATATCTACGAAGAGAACACTCGCCACAGACAGGGTATGTTGCGATGAATTCATAAAAATTTTGCGCGTTTATCGGAAACCGTATTTTCGGCCTTTCGAATTAACTAGAAACGTATTTTTCAGACTACCATATCTGTAAAAAAAAACTAACCGAATTCGAAAGCTACAAAGAAGGAAACACGAGTTTGATTTTAAAACAATCATCCTACAAATAAAATGCTATGGTCATCCTTTAAAATCATATAGGAAAAGTAAGTTACTGCACACCAGTTGAGAGTAGCAACCTTAGCGCAACATTGACTTGGTGCCTCACACACATACCCGACTTACCAAGGGAGCCTCCTTAAGGTAACTTTTCTGACACACATAATAATTGTAATAATAATGAAATGAGCACATCAGCACTAATCTTGGTGTATGCAACCTATTTGGATATTTATTAATTTATGAGGCAAAGCACTTCAACAGTGAAATATTTGGTGCGTACAGTACCTATCTTGGGTTGCTTTCTAGTGACCTGTAAATAACCTGACGTGTTCATAGTAGTTAAATTATAAATCACAAGTTATTGCCCGTGACTTCATTTGTGTAGTTTTTAATTAAATTCCTATTTGAGTCGTTCCGTCTAAGTGCTACAAATTATCTTACTTAATTCGTAAAAACATTTACTTATATTTTCAGTTACTTTTCAGAAACTAAATTTTTTCTAAATATTGTAAAGCAAGTTTATTAAAAGATTTAGTTAAACATTTTTTGTACTTTCAATTTCTAAAAAAAAAAAAAAAAAAAAAAAAAAAAAAAAAAAAAAAAAAATTCCCTGAACAAAATTTTTAAGAATCTGAATCGTGTTTAATGATGTTAAGGATCATTTATGACTTTTTGTAAGCATATTGGAAAAAAAATTGTTTTCCACTAACATTTTTGGGTGTCCAATTCCGCCTCACACCCTGACACGTTTTCTTCCCCCTTTACAATAGTATTAAGATATTTGTTGTCAGAAACCTTCGCAGGCGCGCGCACGCGATACTTTCACCAAAGCTTCATCGCAATCTGGTCAATAGTATTGGAACTCATATGTTGCATACAGACGTTCATTATATTTATATAGATTCATAAACCATGTGCTTACGACCTTCCACAAACCATATCAGTCAAAGAGAAGTTTTTTGCTGCGCTGAGCACCAAATACTCGCTGTGTACAGTGCTGGTCATAACTTTACTTTACGTGGAACATGGTCACGACCATGGGCAATGTAAGAGTAGGTTTTCGTTTAAATGCGTTCAAGAAATTAGCTTGGAAATATATGTTTGTATAGGTGCGTGATTTAGTTTATCACTTTCAATGTTAGTAAACTGAAACATTATTTTTTTCCGTACAAGCACATTTTATTCATAATTCACTGCAAATACTTTATGAGTAATATGTTTATGGATTCATGTTGAAATTATTTCTGCCTTTCTGTTTTGTGTTATATGTTTCAACTCGATGATTTTTTGTGTGGGGCCTTAATTTACTAAAACAAATGTCGGTAATAATGAAAGACAAACTTTATGTTTTGTTTGATATAAATTGAGCTATTTTTCTAAAAGGTTTAATAGTTTATTGCTACAAGTTAATTAATGCAGCATCACGCACCACACTAGCAAAGTTTTTTCCCATCCACACACTACAACATTTATACTTAAAAGTCTCACAATTTAAAAAAATTTCACATATAACCTTTCTACTTTGAGCACTATACACGATACATATTCAAGAGAGAACACAAATTAATTGGTTTGACTACACTAACGTACACTCTTACTCTCGTAAATAACTATAATAAGGTCTTATTGCAGCCAGCCTTCTACAAATATAAAACAGCCAGATAAACGTTTGCAGAATGTCTTATTCAGAGTGGTAGATATACTTGTACAAAGACATTTGGTGACATTTCAAGTAGAACATAATTTGTTATGTTTAACCAGTTTTACGAAGTATAGTCAAAGCATTGGCTTACAAACTACATTTTTCTTGACTGGATGTAGTTGCTTGTACATACTCCATTGCGAAACATATGACTGTCAAAGAAAACTTTAGTTTTCTTTGACATTCTTCTATTTCGCAATGGAGTATGCCCAAAACTTTATTTTTCTTTGAATGCATCTATTTCGCAACGGAGTATGTCAAGAACTTTAGTTTTCCTTGACGTCCACCTATTTCGCAGTGGAGTATGTAACAGCAACTACAGCCAGGCATGCTCTCCCATTGTACAGTTCTTTCAAAGATCATACATTTTTCTTACTGTACAATGTGGGAATAAGAAGCGGGTGGTGAATTCGGCGTTCACAAACAAGTGATTTCTGGTCTTCATGATCATTATTCAGTTGTCACGGGTTCTCATTAGTGTTAAGAAACACGTTCCCTACTTTACATAATGTACAGGGAAAATTGTTTCTGATTTTACATTTTTTTGGCAGATGTTTGTTGGAAATTATTTTATGAGTACCAGTGACACATCGCTGATTAATATAGGTACTAACATTTCTTGAATATTTCCCTTTACAGGCATTATTTTTAGCACACATATAATCCGTATACTATCACTATTTTACTAATAATAGAAATTATATATTTTACACGTCACTGATAAAAGTAATACTAATACAAGTATGAATGATAATTTTGTTTTAATGTGTTACCATACTGAAAAAGTCATATTATGTTAATTTGTGAGTACGAAACCGGTTATATGGAAAATGAGAACCGGTATGCAAAATACACTGGCATATATTGGAGCGTATGAGCAGGTAGAGAATACAAATGCTCTGGTATTCAATTTGAAGGCTCGTGTGGACGTTCAAAGTGCATGGGAACAAATTACTCTAAATTATAATGCTCTTTTACTTGACTGTTAGAATTTTAAATTACAGTACCAATACAGCTGGCCAAAGGAGGGAAGTTTTATCTGGTAAATTATTTTCAACTGGCTCTACGAATCTCTACACGTCACCAAGTTTGCTGCAACAGAGTTAAAATAGTTTAAAACTGAAACCAGCATTAAAATAAACTAAATATGAATTTTTCAACTTTAAATATAAGAAATTTTGGCATTAAGTACACTACGTAAATAAAAAAATACTACAATATAAAAGGTAACTATAGGTCATTCGGAATAAAGTGAGCACTAAAGTTTTAACCTTGGAAAAAAATCACTAGCCGTTACTGCATATACATCACCACTAATAAGAGTTACTTTACTGCTTGTATGGTTGGTAGCGATTTATTGTACGTAGTTCCGTGTATTTTCCTATTTGAATACAACATTAGTGAAAGAACATATGACGAACTCGACCTGTCTGTATTTAATATACTTCAAAATATTTACTTATAATCTTATTGACATTCATACATATATTATAATTAGGCTCGATTGGCGCGAGAATTATGTGACGCTATCGTCGACCTCGAGTCGCCGTGGCAGTTATCACTTGCTCCGTGCTTCAGACAGTTCAAAACTCCACCAACAGGTGGCATCAGAGTTAGGTTCTCGCCGCCAAGTTGCATATCTGGTTGCATCATTTGCGTGCGTTTGCCCGTTTTGCGTATATACACATTCAAAAGTATTGGAAATTACTTTGAGTATCATTGTCGAAATTATGTGGAACCATCGGTAATCTGTATATTATGTTTTACGTTTGCCAGCCTAAAAACAACATACTTTTTATTTCACATGTTAAGAAAATACGTTATTTATTGTTTCTGAAGTACGTCGTCGTTGTTCGTGGCAGTAGAACCGAACGAAACTTGAATTATTGAATAGCGTGTGTCATGTCTGTTGTAGTGGCGGTTTTTTGTTACAAATTCAAATAAAATATGCCCTCATTTACGAGATTTGTAACGGCAATAATGTGTGTTGTTTAGATTAGTCGATGGACAGAAACCAGACAATAACTCCCAGGTATTTATAAATAAGATTACTTTTTTTATATCTTACATTCAGCCCCCGTGCATTTAATGAGTAGATATTGTAGCTAAAATTTATCGGAGCAGTTTAATGAAGTTGTAAACATTGCACGACCCTATGTAAATAAAAGCACGTGGCATTATTTGTGTTAACATCGGCGGAAAAATATAAACTGGCAGGAAATAGAAATAAATCAGGGCTTTTTTGAGTGTTCACTTTATTCAGAATCACCTATATAATTAACTCTTCCTATTTTCGGTGACTTTAATTATTTCGTTTTATTTTAAATATTAAATACCTGAAATTAAAAAAAAATCCTTAAGCGTCTCATATAACGACATTCTTCGAGAATTTTCACGGAGAAAAATTTTTGTTCGAAAGTGTAATTCCTAAAAATGATTACTAGAAATTAATTTAATTTTGCACTGATTACTCATTTTAACGTTGGTACTGCAAGGTTGGTAACCATAAGTTCACTTAATTTTTAGTAAATTAAGATAAACTATCGTCTGGTGTAATATCTGTACGTTGAATAGTATTGATGAAGTTATAAAACAATACATTTCGCTCTGAAAAAAAGTATTGCTTTAGTTACCATACATATGTAAAATATGGACAACAGTTAAATATTTTTATGCTACAACAATCTGTTCTATAGAAGAAGCAAAGAGCTATTTCTTTTGCAAAACAGGTTCTCATAGGAACAATTAAGATACTACCGACAGCTAAACATAATCTCATAATGTCTACTTCATTTTTCACACGGAATCACCTCTCGGAGTTTGGGCTATTAATTTCCTTACTCTCTGTATATTACGTTTCGAAATAGTTGTTAGATAATTCTTGGTAAATTATTTTCACAGCAAGATTGCCAACATCCGTAGCATAGTTGATCAAGCTCCGTTCTACGGTACGAGAGCTCCTGGGTTCGAATCCCAGCTCGGGTATGGATATTGTGTTTTTCCTTCACCTCACTTCACCATCATCGGCTCCTAAGAATTCGTCGTTAAAGGCCCGTAAAATATTCTCACATAATCTCACAATAATATTGTTAATTTAAAAAGTAGACCGAGCAAGGTGGCTCAACGAAAACACGCTGAACTCGCAATCGGGAGGATCCGGGTTCGATCACCGGCTCCGGCCATCCTGAGTTCCGTTTTCCATGGCTTCCCGAAATCGCTCCAGACGTATTCTGGGATGGTAACTTAACAAAGGCCATGGCCGACTCCTCTCCCAGCTACTGTCATTGTACCAAGTTGTGTGACGCCATCTATATGACCTCACTGTCGACGATACGTAAATCCCACTTACCATTAAATAGAATATTGAGATGTAACTGCTTCACTGTTATTGCGCAACTTTCTTCGCGACTGCAGAAATATGGAATGACCAGTCAGTTTTCAGAGATTTAGTTAATTAGGAAGTATAATACGGGAAACAACAACGCACATTTAACGGTCAATAATGGTACTTAATTTATATTTTTAACAGTAAATTAAGTAATTTAAACTACTCTATATTTTCCTAGTGTTAGAGGTTCAGTAACAATAACTGACTAAATGCAATTTCAATAGGTCATCAATTTCAAAAGGTACAAAATTTAATCACAGAAGATTTCCGAAGTTCCAAATACGTTATGAAAACACGACGGCAACATGTTTATGAAAAATTTAAAAAAATAATGGTTAAATATACAATATTGAGGGTTTTACAAACAATATTAGTGAATTTACATGGCAGGATATTCGATTAATTCACAAAACAAACAACTGGAAAATAATTTTGGTATATTTTTAAAATATAAATTATGAACAATTTAACCGAGAATGTTATGCAATGGTAAGTTCAAAAAATTTGTAACTACTTTCTTAAATAAATATCAACATAATGTACAAATTAGTCTGGATCCGGAGAGTTCGATCGCCTTCAGTTAGTTTTCAATATTAGCTAAATTGTATTCCATATAATAATAAAATTTAAATAATTACTGTACTAACCTCTAAACGAACTTCCACGAAATTTCTTTCTTGTGAAATATGATTTTTTATATTTAATATTATATGGGGATTTACATGTTAGTATAGCACGGTTTTTAAATTTGAATTGAGAAGCAAACAACATTTTAAACTTCATAATTACCCTTTAAAATAAATATAATATTTTTTTTTCTTTTTTTTTACACTTGTCTTGCACTAAACTGACCACTTGCATGTCCTTAAGATGGCCGCCTGCCCTTGTCGTAAAGTGGAGCGCGGGAGCTTCGGCAGATGTCAGTTTATTGGAAAACTGCTCAACTCTTGAAAGTGAGGTCATGAAGAGGAACAGCAGCCAAAGTACATATCACACGTACATATTTATTTTAAATCCTTCGCCAATATTAAATATTTTTTCAAACTGTCGGAAATGGCAAAAAAAGTTCATTTTTTGTTTGTTTTTTAGATGCATTGAAAGAGTACGACCATGAACAACATACGTGTTTATTAAACATTACGTCATAATAGTACGACGTCACCTGAAAGCGGCGATCTGTCGTGAAGATCAGGGACAGCACCTAGAGGCTAGAATAATGCGTTATGCGCGTGTCTGTGTCGCCCTTAGCGCTTCCACGCTTCTTGGCATCGGACGGTCGAACTAATTTTACCCAGACGGCATATTCACTTCTACGGTCGCTTTTGTAAGTGTGGATGGAATCTTAAGAGTCATATACAGCGGGCGTTAGATTCAGCGACTGAGGTAGGGAAACAGACCGTCGATAAGGCCTAGACTGGCTTGTGTGTCACCAACCGTGTCGCCTTTATGTGCGGGGTGCGAAAACGGCGTGTATTGTTTCGATCTTTGGCTTTTTCCTATGCGACTTTAAGAGGCAACACAATTTTACTATATTTATGGAAAGTGCAATGCAAAGTCCAGTGCGTGATTCACTATTTTCATTTTACAATTACCGTTGGCATTGTTTACGTGGCAGTAGTCCGCCATTTTGAGTCCCTTCCAAACCATGTTCATAAACGTGGTAGGTATACAAAAAAAAAAATAGGGAAGCATAATCTTAAATGATATTTTTATGGGTGTTGCAATGGGAGTTTACAGTTAGAATTTATTGGTTTGTGGACATACGCCATTGCTCATGTTTTGCTGATCAAACCTGTGTTGGATGACAAATGTTTTCGTTGGTTTTAACTTGTGTCGTGTTGTCTATTGTCTTGTGTTTGTGGTCAATTGTTCACTGTTCTTGTCTATTTCTATTTTTTTTTCATATTGGGAATCTGGTTCTGTATTTGTGTCTGGGTGTTGTGACGATATTCGACTGAATTCTCTCTCCAGAATTCTTTAAAAAAAAAAAAAAAAAAAAAAAAAAAAAAAAAAAAAAAAAAAAAAAAAAAAAAAAAAAAAAAAAAAAAAAAAAAAAAAAAAAAAAAAAAAAAAAAAAAAAAAAAAAAAAAAAAAAAAAAAAAAAAAAAACAGAATTCCTCTGGGATTGCTTTTTTTAAATTTCTGTGTGCGTTATATATGTATATATTTTTTATATATTTTTTTCCTTGTTCGTTTTTCCTTATTTGTCATCCAACACAGGTTTGATCAGCAAAACATGAGCAATGGTGTACGTCCACAAACCAATAAATTCTAAAAATATAATCGTAAATGTTTTCTTTCCGCATATAAACATATCGAACACACGTTTATTAGTATATCTTACAAACACTTTCTCCTAACATGCTGCAACAACGTTATCTATATAAGACTCTTCAAGACAGGGACGCATTACGCACGCCGGAGAGGTGGTTGCTCCTAGTCCCGCAAAGCAGTACTGTGTTGCGGGCGGTATCACAGAAGCCTGTAGGCGTTACGCCAAAACTACAGCGGAGGAAAAAGAGGCGCGGCTAACAAAATGAAGATACGTTTAACCATGCAATATTTATGTTAATAATGTAAGACAATCCCTAATGAAGGTAGCTTAAAGTTAAGAATAGACACGAGGAGGAAAATGCTATTCGTTTAAATAAAATTTCAACCCTTACAATTCTAATAAAATGTTGATCAGCATAATAATTTTTACTGCAGCGTGAGCAGATATAAAATACGTAGATTTTAGATAGCGATGCGATGGTTTTAACTGTTTGCATGCAAACGTGCCATCGCGGTTTGTGCGATTTATCAGCTAGATACAATAAAAGTGTAAGTTGTACGGGCGAGACTGCGCGCGTCAGGAAGAGTTTATAAAAGTTCATGGGGATAGAATGAGTATAGGTAATCCACGGTAAAGTAAGCTCTTTTTTCAGAGCCATTTTGAACCTATTATTGTATTTCCGCCTAAAGCAAATTTAAACACATCTCCATATTAAAAAAAAAAAAAACAGTGATGTGATTTGTTTGTAGCGGAAATATTTTAATTTGTCAAAAATATATCCAAGGAACAGTGTTCGAGAACTCTCTTTACCGTGAATGGCCTAAAAGACATAATTTCAGCTTCAGGTGTTCAAAGCGTAACTCGAGTGAAGTTTACCCGTGACCGGAAAATCACTTGACAGCTTCTCGATCAACTCCTCACTTACCCTGTTCTCGAACAGGGTAAGCGGTTGCTAGAGGAAACTCGTCATTTGGCGTGAGATAAAATGTAACCAGAACACATAACCAAAACCACAACGAAATGAAACAGAATGCACTGTGTTCAAAACATCTACGAAACAAGCACGAAACTAATATTCTAACACGCAAAGAATGTGCCGTGTGCGTAGCATTTAGGAAAATATTAAGCATTTTACAAACAGCTAGATTTTGTTTCTTCCCGCCATATTAGAACCCTGTACTAAAGTTAATTCTATAACAGGATAGAAAGATCAATGTTAAAAGTTTGTCACAGGGAAAATTTCTGCCGCTTGAGCGCTGGTGTCGGTAATGGGAGCAAACTGACCAATCACAGAGCTTTCCTGAATTTTAAATTACATAATGGTGATAATTTAAAACGTGATTGGTTTATTTTAAATTTAAATTTAGTGAAATTACGTATGTCATTTCCAAATCAATTTAAATTTACGATACTACATTTTCGTGTTTTCCTGGTCCTTATGCGATAGCTGTGAAACTAGCGGCAGAAATTTTCCCTGTGCCAAACTCTCCCGTAAGAAAACACGTTTTCTTTCTAACCTGGAGTAGAGTTAACCTTACCTGAACAACACTGCAGGCGATGGACAAAACCTGGTCACGACCCTACTCCAACCCGCGAGTTTTTGTAAACGCCTGATAACAATACCGCTTTTATGCGGAGTGTGTTCTTTGTGGTGTTTTTTTCCCACGGGACGTCAGGACTTTAAGAGTCAACATCATATGTTTATATTTTTTGCAGAATATGGCAAAGAAAACGAATTGTTTTCTGTTTCTGTTTCATTGAACAGGTTGAAATTTTATACACAAAAAACAGTCTGAAAACTCTTATTTCAGCCATTTTGAGAGGACCCAACCTATGTTTATTATATGTGGGTTGTATTTTTGAACCATCGAAACATAGTTTAAAATTTATTTTATTTTTAAGGATAAAGATATAAAAAAATAAAAGTACCAGTTTCGAGTAAAAACAGTACACCCGTGACATGCGAGGATCTGTTCTAACAATATGATTTATGAAACATGTATTGTAAGAGAACTGATACAGACCTGCAGGCTGATATTGAAAGTTATACACCGCAGCAATGCGTACGTAGACGAGTGAGTATGTCGCAATGATAATAATCCTTATTACTGACTTTGTGTTTTGCGTTACAGTTCACACATTTGCGAAGTCTAATGGCGTTTCTGCTGCAACGCGCGTAAGTCGCGAGTACGGTAGGTTGAATATAATTCCCTACGACGAATTCCGACACTTTTATAATGGGTTTCTACCACAAAAAAATAGCCGGGGGCGACAAACGTTACAAGCAACTATATACAAAAAAAAAAGTTCTTAATCTAGGGTTGCCAGCTTTTCCAGATTTACTATGAGGGACATACATTTCTAGCAGCTCTTTAACACGTTCGACATTTGGTAAAATGATCAAGAGGAACTATAACTGACAAAAAAAATCCACCAGAAATGTGAGAAATACTATAGCGCACGTAAATCACACGGAATATGGCTTGAATGAAGAAACCGTCATAATGTTTATTTTTTCCTGAATTTCAGTCTAGTGTATTTGCTTATAGGCAACGAATTCTTCCACAATCGTCCATAGAGCAGGTGGCCATAGGCCTACATTAGTAATTGAGAAAAATTGAAAATAACTGACACTGTTTATTAATTTTCCTTACTAAAAATTATGATATTCACTAGGAATAAGCGGCACGTCTAATGTCCACACATGTTAGGTCGTTCAACAATAAGGTAGAGAAATCCCGTACAAAACGGGATAGTTGGCAAAAGTGGCTGTTGGAGGTAACGTGAAGAGGTTAGTCTGACATAAGCAAGGAAGTAGTTAGAACTGGTGAAGGATGACATGAGGTGAGTATGGAGCGCCGCAGGAATGAAGGGGCTGAGGAGGCGATCCTACGAGAATACTCGCTGACCAACGCCATCGTCCGGCACGATTCCTACTGTGACGTCAGTGCATGTTCATATGCGCTGGTCATCACACTGCATACGAATATCCATGTCGACCCTTCCGGGCATCGAACCCGTGTGGCCTTTGTGGGAGATGAGTACCCCAGCCACTGCGGAAACCACGGCATCTTGAGTAGGCCGAGCCGACTAGTCTGTGAATTTAATGAATTAGAGAATGTCAAATAGGATGTCAGCATTTTTGGAACACAATCCTCATATCTACAGGAAAAAATGTTATGTTTATATGAAAGTTAATTGTAAAGACTACATGATAATTAATTCGGAGGGTAATGGTGTTATCAGTTTGAATTAGAAACAAGCTAGCATGAATTATCTATATACGTAATATGAGCTGACGTTCCCACCTTGTTCATGACGCTGAAGACTGTGAGGTTGTCGCCAACTAGTGGCACGCCTAGGGACTCGAACCTGCGACCCTATGCCTGGCACTACGAGAGGTAGGTGGCCCATCTCTTCGTTTATGTGATCATAATGAGACAGACCTGGTTAACTGGGTAACAAGACGTTATATCGGAATACTTGTCCCCTTTTTTGAATCACTATGAGGGGGTGAGGTGAGTTGCTGTCTTCCGTGGTTTCCCAATGCTGGCTTAGTTCCAGCCTGAAGCTCACTCGTTGTACAGAATGCTTCGCCATATCATAACAGTCCGAAGACGCGCCGTTTATGCACTACAGTTCGCAATAATGAATACGATTCACACGTTTCTATAATTCCCATAGTTATTTCTAGTGTTTATTGGTTAGTGACAGTGGAATAGTGTACAATGTACAGGGTTGCTGTAATTACATTTAACAACATGATCCAGCATGGTCTACGCACCATACATCACGTATTGCGAACAGCAGTACAGAAATGTTGCATTTAAGGACCTACGTCCATATAAAATATTTGTTGTTAATCTAGACGTGAAGATTGTTTCCTCAAAAAATTGACATGCGATTTGACAACAAACTGTATATGCTTGCTTGGTCAGTTCGGCGTTCAAGATTACTCTATGGAACACCCTGACATAATATAACAACACACTGAACTATTTTACCGTCCACATATGTCGAGCGCTTAGAACCAACATCGCACTTCTCACCAACTGAAATATTTTTTATCATTGCTCTTGTTAGTTTGCTGCTAGACACTTTTTAAATGATCAAAACAGTTTTAAGAGTTTTGGGTACCTTCACGCTCGTTATATTATATTTATATGGAATGCTGGCCAAATACAAAACGCTTTTAAGAAGTAAAAATTTTGCGAAGAAAACCTCTTCCAATTAATTACTGTTGTGTTATTAACTGTCAGTCACAATTCCAACGTCCTTGTGTAGATATTTAAAAAAATTAACTAAAACACTTGCACTAATAAAATTTTAAATATAAAACTTTTGTATTATTGGCTAATTGTAGACACGGTTGCTGCACAAAACCCCTTTTTTGTATTTTAACGGTTGTGAAAATTAATTAAAAATGTTACAAAATATTGATGTATATAATTCCATTATATTTCCGTTCCTCTAATTTGCCAATTACGTCTTAAAATTTTGGAAGTTAGTATATTGTCCACAATAGTTTCACTTCATATATTTTTTGTTATAATGACTACACAAATGTTCAATAATGTGACTTTGACAGCTTCTAATACAAACAATACACAGCCAACGTAAGTTACAATCTGTAAAAGTTATACCCTTTTGGTGTTACTTTTTTGACAACAGTTCCCCAAGAATATAAAATAATGAATTGGAATTTACCCGAAGTAAGTGTTTACAGTTTACACTAGATATTTCCCCCGAGAACGTTAATAGAATGATTTTCGCCAGTTACGGCCATTCTGTGACGGCATAAAGTTTCGCTGTGTGTATGGCTGTGTAACGATACATAATTTGCAGTATAGTTTTGTATTGAATACTTTCTTTAGATGGTTGTTTCCTTATGTTGTCGTCACGAAGTGAATGTTGTCTGAGAGTGTTTGTAATCACACTCTGGACACAAGGAAAGTGGCTCAGTTGTCGCTCTGCCTGCCGTTAACTTGACGTTACTCTGCTTTGTTACTCTCGGCACGGCTGTATTTCTCGCTTAATAAAGTCTGCGGTGAGGCAAGTCGACGCTTTTACGACTTACGCGCTCCGGGTTAGCTTTAAAATGTTATTAACCCATGGAAGTTTATGTACTCGGCGGGTTGATTTACATCTACGAATATACCAACGCGTTTTTATGTCGTTTCCTTTTAAATATTTATTGAAGTTTTTACTGAATGAATCCGGAAAACTTCAGGAAATTTTTTTTTAGAAATATTATAAATGACGGAATGAAAAATAAATTCAAAACGTTGAGATCGAAATGTGTAATTAAAAATAAATCCTACCCGTATTTTTAGCAAACTAGGTTCTAAATACTAAGCAACAAACATATCGTCCCTTGACAGGCAAAAGGACCATTGTCTCAGTTTTAATATTAGTTCATAAACCAATTTACTGACCTTTAAGCTAGACAGAAACCAAGGACAGCATAGTGGCCTGGAATTCTAGAGCTACTATATTAACTATTGTTTTTTGTAATTAGCTTTTAATTGAATTTCTTAACTGTTTTTTTCTTTCTACTCAAAAGTTTGTAAAATGTGATGTTGATCCTTTTGCCAGCCAGGGGAAGATGAAATTGTTTTATATCCATAAAAATGAAAAAAGAATTATCACGGACATGTAAAATCAGTAAAAAGTTTGTTGTGCGTCGTGACATCTTAGTACCACTTTTTATGAGAAGTCGTTGACTGACGCAGCATCGTAGATGCATCGTGTCACCCATGTTAGGTCATACGTGAAACTGCTACAATCATTGCAAACACCTTTATCTTGTAAAATAAACCATGCTTCAAAACATAATTGTAATTTTTTAAAACACAACATGCCTATTATAAACTTTTTTCATTGAATCCTAAAAATGGCTTAGAACGGCGTAGTTATAAATTGTGACCTCTAACTTTTGTGAATAGATTTCTGTACGTGTTTTATTTAAAGTGCCTAATGTGCAGGTTTGCAGCTTTGCTTTACAGTCAGTGATTATTTAATTTTAGCCGTTTCTTCACTTTAAAGTTTTACTGTAGATCGCAGACGTACAGTATCGCAATAAACTTATCCCGATTGGTACACTCCAGTGTAAAACACCTATCCACGTAGACAAGCTGCCAACAACAATTAAGCAGAATTGCAGATTTGTACGTATGACAATGAAAAATTTTTATAAAGATAACGTTTCGTAAAATAAATGTGGACCCTAACTGTATAAATCGGTTCTCGAACTTATAAATCACAAGAACAAGTAAGAGTACAGAAGCGAAGCTACCACACATGAGGTTCACTCGAGCGATACGAGCCTGAAATATGGCAACATTGGCAAGCAATATGACAGGAAGAAACTCGGCTACCAGCCATAAATATTTTGATCAGAAAAATCGGTGTTTAATTTTGGCACACGCTAGAAATTCAAAAAGCTTTAAGTTCGTCTCACATTCGTAACTGGCCCTAAGGCCAGTTGGACACTTCTGGATTGTGCTGAGCCAATATTACATTAGCAGCTAAACGATTGCCCAATCATGGGACAACCACATATCAGCGAACAGCCAATGAGAATTTGCTGTCTTCTTGAGCACAAAGTGTCGATCTTTCGGGAAAAGTTTGTTTCAGTGCCGTACATTTATATCTGCATATCTGCTTCATAGTCAGTGATTAGATGTTTAAAACTCTCGGGTGTTGAGTTTCTACCCGCATATCACAGACGTGTGATGTTGCGGTAACCTGTTGTTATTGGCACAATCAAATGAGTGAGAAACGTCACTTACTGGTCCCGCAGCCTAGGAAAGGTTTTGTGAGAGTGGTGCAGTGGACGTGAAATGGTATCTACTGCGCAGCTACCCGCCCCACATATCCCCTCCCAGCCAGTAAGAGGGGAAATGACGGAGTCATGAGTGTGTCATTAGTAGGGACCTCTGGTTTTCGTGAAAATAATTTTGCCCCAGTTTGTTTCAGTGCCTTACGTGCACATCTGCAATTCTGCTTCATGGTTATTGGCAGCGTGTCTACGTGAAGAGCCGTATCTCATTTGACTGAGCCAATTACAATAACGTTCCTGCAGCGACACACGTTTGTGATTTGCTGGTAGAATCCCAAGTCTCGTGACAGTTAAAATATCCGATCGCTGACCACGAAGCAGAACTGCAGATGTGCACGTAAGGCATCGAAAAAAAGTGAGGCAAAATACTTTTCGCGAAAAACAGGTGTCCCTAGCCATCAGCAGCTACAGCCAATCAGCAGATGCGCACACCTCCGCTGGTTAGGGGCTGGGGGAGGAGGAATTTTCCCCTCTGCGCGTCTCCAGGACCTTTCCTAGCTCGCGTGACGAGTACCTGCCGATAACAATGAAGCACAGCTGCAGATGTGCACGTAAGGCACTGAAACATAGTGTGCCAAAATTATTTTCGCGAAAAATTCGTGGTCCTATGTATCGAGCGAGGTGGCGCGACGGTAACATGTTGGACGCGCATTCGGGAGGACCCGGATTCAATTCCCGACTCTGGTCATCATGAAATCGTTCTCTAATGACTCAGGAGCGTCATTGAGGGGAGGGGGCAGGAAAGCAAATGCCCACTGTATTTAGAAGGAAAATTGATTAAAATTTTCTTGTTATTTTTTTATTTAAATAATACTAACGTAAAAACATAGAACTTAAATTTTATTATTAATGTTTCTAATTTATACGTGCTTAATTAATAGGGGCCGGAAAATTTCACTGATTCAATGACTTGCAGGCTAGAATCCATTGACCTATGCATATTCAAGCCCCGTCTATTCGTTAATTGTCTGTTGTTCCACTGAGTAGCGGCTAGAGGACAAATGGTCGGGGCTTGAGTAAGCATAGGATATTTAATTCTAACATGCAGGTCATTGAATTCGCGAAATTTTCCGGCACCTATTAATTAATAAAAAAGAAACAAGGCCACTGTCACAAAAAAACATGACCCCCCCTCGCGAAGAAAAAACCTGAAATGACGCCCCTGAAATGAACTCGCCATCTTTCCTACGTTGAGTACACATTTTCTTGGAGATTCGTCTACAGGTGAGCGACCCCGCGAATTATTCCAGTCTTTTCCACCAGGCGTCGCTATTGACCTTCCTTGACTGACAGCGGCAGAGGTCCTTGTTGTACTTATGCTGACTGTACGTGGAATCAAGTGCCATCGACTGGGTTGGCAATGTACCGACCGCGCTAGTCCGGCGTCATCCCTCGATGGCACTTCACCGCCCGTTCAATGCGGCTGCTGTATGGCTAGTCAGGGCGCACTCTCAGTGGTTTTACCACTCACGTTATGTCGGCTATACTGCAACCACACTCACTATATACTCGCTCTATCAGTGTTGTTACCTGGCCGTGGGCACAATTATGACCATGATCCATAATTTCTACTGCTGCTTTAACGGTCATTATTTTTTAAATCATAAACGAGAACAAATTAAAAAAAAACTGTTGCACAGTTTTGTTCAAAATAGTGTATACCGTGCTACACAAGCTTTCAGCTAATTATGCAATTAAGGAAATTCTCATTAATGAACTAATTAGCGAAATCTATACAACTTTTAAACTTAAAAAAAAATAGTAGGCTACATACTTAAAACAATTTTGAACAAAACTGTGCATTATATTTTCGAAATCTGCTCTCGTTTAGGAATAAAAAATTAAGTTCTGTAAAAACAGCAGACTTAATTTTTTTTTTTACCTCTCATAGTTTTCCCACAGCGACATGTCAAAGTCAGAAATTGTAAGTTACGGGAACATAGGAATAAGAAATATCAAGAGACATACTTGAATGAAATAATTTACACAAAATATGAGATATTATGGGCATTGTGTTAAAAGGTTTAATAACACACAACAAAGTAATTTTGTCTTTTTTAAAAATTGCCATAAATGAAGTAAATCAACATATGTTTCAGATTGTTTTAAATGGATAAAGAAAATTCGTTGTGTGTTTTAAATCCTTTGGCATATGGTCCAACACATGCAATTTCAGTGTAAATTATTTTTTTAGTTCTGGTAATTCACCTGGTATTTGTTATACCTACGTTCTCGAAACTTGAAATTTTGACTTTGACATGTTGCTATGGGAAGACTATGAGAGCTAAAAAAATTTTTAGAAGTGGAAAATACAGTCACAAGTAACGTGTGTAAATCAAACACTTTACCGCGCAAATATAAAATTATGCATTTTTGGCACGTGAAGACCCTTAAGGCAATATCTGCCTACCCTTCCACTAGACATGGCATGCATGTACATATATAAAAATACGATAATAACACTCTTATCTTCATATTAAAAACAAGCATTACTCGATTCTCTTATATATGCTAAGAAAACGCAACAATAGCTTGATTTTAAATATCATACAAGCAAGGGCATTTATAAACATATCCTTTAACTGCATTAACAGAGCACAAACCACAGTTTTCGTTTTAAAATCCTAAATAGTGTGTTTGACAAATGTTTATTTGTTTGTTGTTGTTTTAATATTCACTTGGAAACTAAGTCTTCACTCAAAAATATATTTTTCTGCCACGATGCATTTTTTCTTTCGCAGGAAATAATATATTGTGTGTTTATCCCAAAATATCGCAAATTTGTTTTAGAGCAACACTTTTATTTAAAGTTAATATATAAATGATAACAAAATTTTTATCTTGCTATAAAAGCAGTTGGGTTGAAATCGTCTTGGTTAAGTTAGTTGTATTATAACTGGGACGAACTTTAAGTTAAAATAATTTATTGTCTGTGCCACAAAGAGCAAAAAAGAAAAACATTTGAAGACAGATGATAATGCCTTCATATGTTTTTTTAAGGTCGCTACAACGCAAAATTTCTTTATTGAAAGCTAATCATTCTTTTAAACTGCTTGAACGAACAGTTATTCTCTAAGAAACTTATTTTTGAAAACATTTATGTTATTCTTGATTGAAATGTTCTTCACGTTTAGTACAGTCGAACCATAATTTTGTCAGTCCATTAACGAAAGCAGATTCTTATATCACGTTTAATTTGTCGGTCCTAGGTTGCAGCAGGTAGTACAAACGTTCTGTTTTACTTGCTAATTTCTTTATATTTTCAATGTTATTAAAACAACACTAAAGAGGAACTGATCATGTACAGGAATATTATAGATCTATAGAATTAAGATCATAACACGTAGTTGCTACATGAAAGCAGAACGCTAGCAAGGGAAATGGTAAGGCGATCATAGAAAGCAATTAGCAAAGACGCGCATTCTACCGGGCGACTGCAGAACTAGCAGATTGCCTTGTCCTGGTTCGTCGCCAAGTTTAAAACCCTGCCGCGCGCCTGAACAAGGTGCTTCCCCTGCTTAATATTCACGGCAACGGCGGCGCAGCGGAGTAAAAATATATATGTCGTCGCCCTGCTACAGTTTCTAAAGAGCTCGGAATGGAATTTTCTCTCCTCCAATTCGGTTAATTGGGAAGGGGTCAGGCATCTGGTTCAGCGACTACCCTCGCGCCATCTGCACTACGCAGCCACCCCCCCCCCCTTTTCCCTCCAACACTCCACCCCCCCGCCTCACTACTGCCCATTCCGACACTCGCGTCTTCCAAAATTTGATCACGTTACTCGTTAATTCTATATACTTATTTTACTGCACGCAGATTCCGCTCGCTCAAACCATACGGCAACAATGCGGGAAGAGAAAGAAAGAAATGACGTCCATTTTAATAATGAAAATTAAAATTCTAATATCCCGAAAGCATTCGTTAGAAAATAGTTAATTATGCTTTTCAGCGAACAACGCAATTCGCACGTGCGTTATATATTTAAGTTCCCAAGTACGCGCGACAATTTTTTTTTCAAAAAGGTTACAGTTGAACAGTGAAACCGACTGAAATTTAATTAAAAGTAAAAAAAGGAATGTAGCCTCATATATTAGCTTCTATATTGCGTTCAGTTTATATTTTGATATTTTAATATTATAGCAGTGTTATGTTAAGTTAGGAGTGCACATTATGTTATATTAATTTATATAATAATGCCACTGACTCAAAGAAAATAAGTACTGTAAATGTAGAGATATTTATAGTTAACTTTTATATACATCAAAAATATAGCCTATAATTTTGATAAGCCATCCATAATTCTTTCTGTTAGAAAATTTATATAAAAAGAGGAAAAAACCTAAACTTTAATTTAGTTTTAAGCAAACAACAAATAAATAATAATTAACTGTTATCGATTCTTGGTCAACTGTGTATATGCTCTGGATACCGCGTGTGCCAAACATTTGTTTTTCTTGAAGATACAGACAGTTTCTTTAAGGTTGTGTAGTAAATTACGTTTGGGATTTATTTGAGAGTCTTGTAGGTGCTGATTAAAGCGGAGAAGGCACCTTACACAAGTGGGTGCCGTCTGTCCCAGCAGCCAGGCAGTTTCCTAATGTCATTCAGTAAGAAGCCAAGGTTTATTAATGTCTTCTGCTTGTGTATAGCATGTGAAGTTTATGCCCACCACGATTGTAAGCTTGATGCTGAAGTAGGGAATCAACGTATTAATGAAATACTTAACTGAGCAACCACAAACATCCATCTTAAAATTAAATTTATTTTCTGGAATTGTTGATATAACAACTGGCGTTGGACAAGCATATGATCTGTCCCCACTATTTTTTTTACTGTGTTATAGAAAACACTCACAAGGGAATAGAGAATAACATTAGGAGATAGCCAAAGCTATTAAGGAGTCTCAGATAGGTTACAAGAAGAGACAATCTACAAGTAGATTGTCCAGCACTTTGGAGAAAACCTAGCTAATTGTTCACACTCAATAGAAACAGAAACAGCCACTAGACATATATAATTACTGAACGAACAATCTGAAAAAGCACGCTCACAAATCTCTTTCGATAATACCAAATTTATGATAGACAGGAAGGCAGCCCCCAAAATAATGAAAACTAAACATGGAATAATTGAGAAAAACCAACTAATTCAAGTATTTAGGAGAAGTAATTGAACAAGACATTTCGAAAAAAGGTAGCGATTAAAGGAAACAATAAAAATGACGTAAAACAGCGTACTACTTTACTAAATATGTATATAATAAGAAATCAATATCCTTCAACGCCCGTAGAAGATACTCTTATGTAATTCATTCTAAGCGCTTCACACGGTAGAATGCTTAACTCTAAAAAAAGTGATGACGCAAGAAGTGAAAATCACACAAATAAAATTGCAAAGAAAAATTTTGTGGCCAGTTACAGAGCATACACAATACAGAAGACGTCATAATCGCGAATCGTATACATACATTAAAAAATTTACATATATGAATAGGAAAAGAACAATAGCTTTCCAAAGTCACAACCCAACACAGTTCACTTATTTCAGTAAATTAAAAATTGGTAACATACTGTGTAAAGAAATTGGAAGGGACATAAATGAACTCCGAATTACTCCACAGCATATTGACGAAGTACTGTCACTCAGAAAAAAAAACTATTACGAGATTCCAAACGTTTACATAAATAACCCAAAAAGAAGGCTGGAGCGACTTGGACAAAGAAACGAAGAGAGAACACTGTGAAATGATGAAAGAATGTAGAAGAAAATAAAAGAGAAACAGTTAAAATAAACGTTGTTTACGTTGGTAGCTCTCATGAATAATAAACATGTCCTTCCTAATGTTTTGTTCCAAATATGTACTGTTCAAACATAACTTACTCTCCGTGAAAATTCTAGAAGAATTCCGCAACACAAAAAACTTGTCATTTATTGCGTTTAATATTAAATAATGACATAAAAGTTGTTAATTTTTTGGTCTACAGATAAACAAAGCAAACAAATTTGATTAAAAAATTCTGTCTCTCTCGCTGTGTTATTTTTTAAAATTCTCAGTAGCTACGTTTATAGTTCTGCAACGTGGCTAAAAATTGCATTTTCGTACAAATGTATTACAGAATCATTGCTTGGATTAATATGAAACGAATAGAGGAATGTACAGGGAACTTTATTAAGGTTTTCCACCAATAAAATTTATATGGTCGACCTGTAGGGGTGGTGCCTTCTTAGGAGTCCTAGCGAGAAGGGCAGGGAATTTTACAAGGCGGAGCTCACCCACCTTAAATGCTGTCGTATTCGGACAAAAGTAATACTCTGCCGTGATCAAATTAGGAACAATAAGAATAAAAATCTGAGAAATTAATAATAAAGGTTTTTCTTCGAGTGTTTTTGGGCATGTGAATATTTTTTTTTTGCGAACAGATTTCTGGGTATTAAAAACCGCGTAAAAGATCCTATATCACCGTAGGATAAAAAGAGACGATAAAAATATGACTGGTGGCAAATACATATGTAGGATCAAGTGTAACTCATACCAACCTAAATTAATTCACAATGCAAATCCCTATACTTCGCCAAAGTTCCCAAGTAGGCAGTCCTTTTAAAGAACAATAGTTCCAGTGTTACAATAGAAACAAATTGCGCCAGTTTACCTTTGCACTTATACACTCTACATCTAAATCAGTGGTTACAATCCGACCCTAACACTTACAGACCATTGACCAAACTAGCTAACTAAAGGAAAGTTCATTTGCGGAATCATGCTTACATAAAATTATTTAATTTTCTACATACATTCAGGGCATAATATAATTTGTTGTACGTCTTTCTTTAAATAGATACATACAAGTACATACAATAAGAGTGCTATTTAGGGCTTACTTTACAACATTATATATTAATAAAATACTCTACCTATGTTATCATATATGTGCAAGAAAACATGAAGATTGTTGATACAGATCCATTGCTTCTGCAAGATGAAATTATAATTCATAATATAAATTAACAGCAAAACATAATCATTTAACTAGAATCTCGGAATAATTTTTCTGTAAAGTCCACAGTACTTTTATGTATTTTGCAACACTAGACACAATACTTTGTGCGTTTAGAGGAACGGATAATTTTTTTCAGTGCGTAACATTTGTCACTGAAGACCAACAGAGTTCGCGACTTTATCAAATGGAGGACATAATTATTTATGTTGGAAGATTACGTTATTTTCAGTTACTTCACAGGTTATTAGACGCAACCAGATTTCTACTGGGAACTTTTGAACTTAAAATATAACAAAATTAGCTCTTTGTATAATGGACCTTCACTGTTGTGGAATAGTATAACTGGTTATGAAGGAGCCAATTAATAGTACAAATCTAAAGTTAATTGAAAACACTGATTTTAAATTATATTTTGGAGCTGCTGCTGTTTACTCGTCCGACTTCGTCTCTTGCCGCAGCGATCTTAAAATATTGACACTTAGCTTGTCCCCGAAAATCGCACGTGGATAACGTACTTGACATTAGAGTTTGGCGGTTGATTTTCTCGAAGCACTCCTGTCTCATCTGCAAGTTCATCACGTCCCCGTCCCGTATTCTCTTAACGTCAATATTCACCAGATCTCATGACTTCGATGCTAGGTACAAACCTAATGCTCTTCCCTTGTCCCGCCAGCCACTTTCACAAATGACATGTGAAATAAAATTGTGGCAACTAAGAATTATTTTGTTTGTATGTACTTTACAAGGTATTTTTTAAGCCTGTCACAAAAAAATATTTATTTCTTTTCACCAAATTACTTTGGTCATAACAAAATAGTTTTATTTCACAAGAAAACCAATTCACAAAGTACATTTCCTACATTATTATTATTTTTTTTAATGGAAAGAACCATCGAGGAAGGTTCTTACATGCACATCTGCATATCTGCTTCATGGTTATTGGCGTGATTTTTGGAAGACATCACGCATTTAACTGTGCCAATAACAGAAAAGTCACTGAGACAACTTATGTCTGCGATTGGCTAGTAGAAATTTAAGACTTTTAGAGTTAAAACATTTCGTTCATTGACTGTGAAGCAGGGTTACAAATAAACCATTGAAACAAGTTATTGCAAAATTATTTTCCCCTCAAATATTAGTGGCTTTAAAATTAACGAAATAGTAGGCCAATGAAAGAAAGGTGCCATGAGAGGTGTGGCCAGAGGGAGGAGCGAGCGCACGGGGCGGGGCGTAGGGAGTGCGTGCAAGTGACGTCGTGGTGAATTGTGGCGACAGAACACGTGACTGCTCTTCCTCGCATGTCGTACCTTCGACATCACTGCCTCGCTGGTTGCACGGTCCACTGCGTGTCACGTAGTCAGCATGGCGTGAAGACTTCCATACAACCATGCGGCAGTGTTCTCTCTCGGCAGTGCCGCCAACCATTTCTGTGCTTTGTCTCTTAAGAGGGCATGGTACATAATTCACCACTAAAAGCATTATTTTGAAATAGGTTTCACGAAAATAACTAGCAAGGAAAAAAACACTATTTGACAATATTGGTTTACCAAATTTCCGAGGAAAAATTTTTGCTCGAGTAACGTATTTCCAGAGAAAAATCTCTGACACCGAAATCTCTTACATTTAATTGCGACGGAACAAATTACAATTGCAAATGCGTCATTCTGGGTAAATGCTTGCTCATAAAGTCAACTATTACTATTTTACAATGTTGGTATATACCACACACCTTTAAGTTGCTGTCTTATACAACAATATGGTTATACATAGCTGTTATTTAACTGCCATTAAATATTTTATAATTTTGTCTTCTTACGAATAAATTTGAGGAGTATTTTCACATCCAAATAAAAGTTTATATTTTCTGCCTGTCTCCGTAATTTATTTACTGAATGCGAAAGCACCTTAAATCACTATCATAAACACAATTTTGAAACAAATTTCTACTTCATTGTGTATGAAGCACTATTGGGAAATTTATTTATTTATCTTTCTTGTTGCAGCTTAAATTTTAGTATTAAAACAGAAAGTATTATAAAGGCAAACTTACAATGGAAAGACTGAAGACAAACTTGCGTGTAGCTGTAAAGATATGTCAGATGCCCATGCCTGGATCGATCTTACTTTTCTAACACTTCTAGATTACCGACACAATTTACCTCTAACCATAAATAGGTAAAGTTTCAATGCCAGACTACATTGCGGCTATTGCTACTGCAACGCTGCAGGCTCAATCTACAATAATTTTTTTTAGCTATTGTGTCATTAGTTAACTTATAAATGTGGTTCAATATATTTCATATAAATTTCAAGTCAATATTTGTGTGCAAATGTAATGCTGTAACACATGTATTCTAGCCACAGAAAATCTCTTTAAATTTTAAATAAATACCAGGATAATATATTGGTGTTATTCTGTTGAATTGTTATTTAAACACATGTTTGTAATTCTTAGTTGAGGGTAACGTGGAAAAAAGTTATTAATCAAAAAATAAATATAAATAAATATTTAAAACACGAAACCTTCACTTTGCGTATGAAGCGAGACATAAATCATTTAAGTGACAATATTTTATTATTTTATTTAAGGTTTATTACATACAATAAATAGTGCGTCTAGTAAGTCAATAGTCCCACCTTAAACACATTGTCTGAATTTCATCTAAAGCATCTGCATGACGACAACATATCTGCAGGTCGAGCTTACACACCTGTATACATTTTTTACCTGTACTGTTTACAATTACGGTGGTAGGAGCAATATATCCAACTTGGATGCACTACATGCGAACCTTAGCGATAGCACGAAAACAGCGTTGCACAGAAACATCGATTAATCTAACGACTTCAGCACATTTATTGCCTAATTCCAAAGTCAAATTTATAAGCGATCGAAAAGTCAAACATCTTCGGTCCGCTTAAAAAATAAAAATGTTATTTCTTACAGTAGACAATAATCGTGTCCTTGGTGGCCAACTCCAGATTCGAAGATGGCGGTCATGGGTTATATAACAAAAAATGATGGTCGAGTGGAAGCGAATATGTGGAAAAGAGTTGGTAGATGAAAACCGAATGGTGGGTGAAAATGGCCAACAAGAAGATGGATGGAAACAATATGGCGGCCAAAGGTATTTAAAAAACAAAGGGCTAGATCACATATATTATAGATGCCAAGTTGGCAACCGAGTGACATTCAATATTATAGCCGCTGCAGCCCCCCCCTTTTTTTTTTTTTACCTCGGACCGTCTATTTCTATCTACGAACAGTACAAACAGAAACTGATCTATCTCTTTCTCTGTGATAACCTTTACTGTAGTGAACCAATGTCACTATCACGTTAATGTTAAGTTTAGCAATGCCTTGCTAAGTACGTGAATCTATATTCTTATCTCTGCTGAAGGCTGTCGTAAATGAGTAGAAAATTGTTTTGATTTATTTGGGTTTTCTTGGATCGGTTTCTCAATTAGTTACAGCAGTGAATTTGACTGAGAATTTTAAAGAAAGTTCCAAATAAATAGTGGTCTAACCGCTTACGTGGCGGGAGTAAATTTGATTTTAACACAATGGTAAGTTAAACATTTTGAGCATCTGTCTGGACTTAAAAATACTAATTTAATTTTAAAGGTAGGCCTATTGATTGCCTGTATTAACTATGCTACAGTTATTTGTGTGCCCACATTCACAAATGTGAACATGCTCTCTGACCAATAATCCGAAATTATACTATCTGCATAATACACGCAAACTGTTTTGCAACCCAATCATTTTTCTGGTTAATTTCTTGTTTGTGTGCTTGCACGCGTCAGAAGTAAATGTGAGAGTATACAGTTTATCCTGAAATTATATGCGTTTCCTATCCGTTTCCCTTTCCTCAAGTGTATTCGGCGTATTTAAAAGGGTAAAGTTAGTACGAAATGATACAAAAATATGCACATTCTTGTAGTATGTCTGTGTATGTTGCTCAAGCGGGATGGACTCATGTCGACCTGTATGTAAGTTTCCGCTCATAAATAAGACAATAATTAGGTAAAACTATATTATTTACTGTCTTGAAAAAATCAGCCAAATGGAGAAGACTATTTTAAACAAAACTTGTAGACAAATTTTTTATATCTGCCCTCGTGTAAGCGCAAAAAAAATTAATATCTCTAGTAGAAACTAGAGATCATGGCCGTAAGTAGCATAAAACTTATAAACTAGCACTAAAAATACGTGTAAAAAACTATCGTTATGTAAAAATAACAATGGAGACTCGTGATTGGTCAAACAACGATTTCCATGTAATCTATTGTTGAAAATGACAGTATGTCAGTTAAGAAAAAGCTTGTCATTCACCTGTTGACTGCTGGTTATATTCGTGGCCTGTTGACGCAAAGATGTAGGTTAGAATTCCCATTCTTATTTTGGTAGTTATTAATAAATGTTTGTCAGAAGTTATTGCGTATTTCGGAAAAAAAAATTAAAATTTAATTTACCTAACCCCAGTAGTAACAAAAAACTTAGCACCAGCAGAATGCTGTCTATAGTCACAAATGTAAAATACTTTACTTGAAATGTGTTTTTTTTCCTTTTCGAGTAAAGATTATTAAACACAACACTGCGTTAAAATATTAAAATACATCTACCGTGGCAGTATCTTATACATACATTTACTGTAATTTTTTACCGGTAAAATATACACTGACATGGTTGGTGTATAAATACACCCACACTCGTGGAGATTGTGCTGGAACACACATTTGTTCAAACTTACTCAATATTTTTATGTTGGTACGTGACCACGGGCTCTTTAATCATTCCAGTTCTCCGCTAGTCGCAGAGATAAAGTACCTATTACACGACCACACGATACGTGCGAATCTCGTGCAAGAGCCAGATATCTAACTATTTCTCATGCAATAAATTATACTGCACATGGTTGATCTCAAACGAGATTAAAAAGATAGTATGGTCATTTATTGCTAGAATACTCTAGAGATTTCCCGGAACGAAGTATTCTATTAGTTGTTCTGCTTTGATCATGTGACTATCTGTACATTGACCATATATATGGGAGGTAATCATAGCTTCTGCTGTGCGAAAATAAATATGGCGTGTCAAATATTGTAGCAGTAACTTACTTAAAAATACAATGAAACAAAAACAGACTTGCAGAAACTACAAAAAAAAAAAAATGTTCGGAACAATCTGTAACACAGGATTTTAACGTGTCCGTGAATGGTTTAAAATTAAATTCGTTCATAAAAATATGTTAAATGTTAACAGTGATCATCTACGAATCTATTTCAATAAGAAGTCTTGTTAAAAGATTTATTCGTGAAGTATTTCCAGTGTTTTCTAACGATAGAGTTCTCATTCGTATAAGATTCCAACTTACATCGTGTAAATGTTACTATACTCGAATCCCAACAAAAATGTTTTGCCTTTGTTATGTTGGTACGGGTCCTCAGTTAGTAATTGATTAGAATGCCTTCAGCAGTTCGCCACTACCTTGAACAAAAATATTATTTTTGTGTTGAAAAGTGGCAGGAAATCACATCGCAATTTACAGCTCAAACTTTATTAAAGAAAGAAAAGTTTCGCCTTTGCGCACACTAAACTACATTCGACTAAAACTTTTAATGCTTTGCAAGAACTGTGGCGTAGTTATTTCAGTTATTTATATATATATATATATATATATATATATGTATATATATATATATATGTTTTTATATATATATATATATATATATATATATATATATATATATATATATATATATATATATATATATATATATATATATATATATATATATATATATATATATATATATATAATATATATATATATTTATTT